>CAUYRT010081928.1:0-10083 GCA_963574885.1 Lepilemur ruficaudatus
TTCACACTGCAGTAAACAATAAACTTGGCTTTGTTTTATCAACAGGCTATTTCAGTGGTATTTTCAGGGAGCCAGAATTCAATAATCTTGGAGTTTCCACCAAAATACAATACAGATCTGCTCACTGCAGTGGCCTAAGACGCTCCACAAGGAACACTACTCCTCAGAGTTCCTGTGAACCTCTTCCTCAGATACCTCCATGTCAGTAATAATGAGATAAGTCCACACAGGGTTTGAGCTTCAGTTCCTCTTTTATTTTTTTTATTTATTTATTTTTTTTTTGAGACAGAGTCTCACTCTGTTGCCCGGCTAGAGTGCCGTGGCGTCAGCCTAGCTCACAGCAACCTCAAACTCCTGGGCTGAAGCAATCTTTCTGCCTTAGCCTCCCAAGTAGCTGGGACTACAGGCATGCGCCACCATGCCAGGCTATTTTTTTTCTATATATATTTAGTTGGCCAATTAATTTCTTTCTATTATTAGTATAGACGGGCGTCTCGCTCTTGTTCAGGCTGGTTTCGAACTCCTGACCTTGAGCAATCCACCCGCCTCAGCCTCCCAGAGTGCTAGGATTACAGGCGTGAGCCACCACGCACGGCCTAGTTTCTCCTTTTTTTTAAATCTCCCCAAATGGTGAGTTTATTTTGACTCCTATTAATAGTTTTAATTGACTCCTAAAAAAATGAAACCATTTTTTAGCAATTCTTTGATTATCTGATAAGATTTGCAAAACTTTTATCTTTAGTGGAAACCTGACTAATTACTAACAACATTACTATTTGTCTCTGTCTGTCCTTATTGCTTTTGGTGTGCATCTGTGAGAGGAAGTTCCTTGGGAAGAGGAAAAGTCTAGGTCCACAAGAAGACCATTCATTGGGCTATTCTGGAAACAGAGCATTTCAGAAGGTTTCTTCTCAGACTACTGTCCTTTGGACAAACTTTTCCCTGGGTCACTTATCAAAACATCATGAGAACTTTCCTCAGTCTTAAGTTGTCCCCAGGATTCTGGTTCTGGAGGTATTTCCTCTCTAAACTTTTCCATCCACCAAGAACAACAAACAAGTTGAGTTTGCAGTTAGAGATGGCATGGCCATTAGGCTAGAGATCCAATTCACAAAGTACATGAGTAACAATTTTGATTGTTCCCAGACCCTCATGGCTTAGTCTCAGTCTAAATCTATGTCCTTACCTACTCCAGGCTGGACTTCTTCTTGTGTGTATTTATGCTACATCTCAAATTCTTCTACTTATCTTTCCAAGTAGTACTTATCTTTCCAAGCTCTGACTTGGGTGGGGCAAAGGCAATATATGGAATCTAAACATTTGTACCCCAGTAATATGCTGAAATAAAAAAAATTTTTTTTAATTTAAAAATGGACCAAAGACCTTAACAGACACATCACCAAAAAGATAGATAGATGGCAAATAAGCACATGAAAAGAGACCCCACATATATTATCAGGGAAATGCAAATTAAAGCAACAGTGAGATACCACTACACACTAGTAGTATGGCCAAAATCAGTGACATCACCAAATGCTGAAGAAGATGTAGAACAACAGGAACTCTCACTAATTACTGAAGGAAATGCAAAATGGTACAGCCACTTTGAAAGACAGTTTAACAGTTTCTTACAAAAGTAAAGATACTCTTACCATACCACCCACCAATTGCACTCCTTGGTATTTACCCAAAGGAGTTGAAAACTTACATCCATACAAAAACCAGCACACGGATTTTTATGGCAGCTTTTTTATAATTGCCAAAACTTGAAAGCAACCAAGATATTCTTCAGGAGGCAAAAAGGCAAACAAATTGTACGTCAAGATAATAAAATATTATTCAACAACAAAAAAGGAAATGAGCTATCAAGCCACAAAAAGGCATGGAGGAAACTTAAATGCATATTACTAAATGGTAGAAGTCAATCTGAAAAGCCTACATACTGTCTGATTCCAATTATATAATATTCGGGAAAAGATAAAATTATGGAGACAGTGAAAAGATCAGTTACTGCCAGGGGATTGGGGAAATGAATAGGCAGAGCTCAAAGGCTTTTAAGGGCAGTGAAAATCATTTGTATGATACTTTAATGATGAATATATGTCATTATATGTTTGTTGAAACTCACAGAATGTATACACACCACCAAGAGTGAACCCCAAGGTAAACTACGGACTTTGGGTGATTATGAAGTATGTAATGTATTAATAGGTTTTGTAAGTAATGTAGGTTTATCAATTGTAACAAATGTACTCTCTGGTGAGAGATGTTGATAATGGGGGAGTCTGTGCATGTGTAGGGGCAGTGGTATAGGAGAAATCACTGTATCTTCCTCTTAATTTTACTATGAACCTAAAACTACTCTAAATAAGTTTTTTAAAAAATACATTGGACTCTAATTCAAAAAGAGGAAGAGTTTATTGAAGAGTTCAAATATGGTTTCCAGTACAATCCCTTAGTGGCACGAGAGGTTCTCAAAGTAAACCTTACAAAATTTTCACACAGAATTACCCACCATGGTTAGGACAAAATTGCCTACTGTACTCAATTAACATTAGTGGGAAAAACATTATTAAAATTTTTGAGTGTGCCGTTGTTGCATGCCTGATCTGTCATCATAATAATCCTGATACAATTCTAAGGGTGGAATGTACAAGAGCCCAAACCCCTCTGCTCTTTCAATATCTCCAAATGGTTTTCATATAACCTCCCGAAATGGGTTTTGAATGTATTCTGGCCATTGTTTACATAATAGGGATGGATTGAAATAATTCCTTGCCAGAGAGTATGGCTCTTAGTGTAGCAAAAAAATTACTTGATTTTGTGTCTCCAACCTGGTGAATTCCAACATTTACCTCAAGTGACAGAAAAGCCCATTTTACTGGGACTATTATTAAAGAGTTTTGCAAAATTCTGCTACTTAATTAGGAAATTTTTGGTCCATATTACCCCCAATCTCCAAGAAAGGCCAAAAGAATAAATGGAATTCTGAAACTCAAATTAGCATAGTTCTTAAGACATTTGAACTCCCATGGTCTAAGGTATTTTCATTGGCTTTAATGACAATGAGATCAACTCCTCCTTGGATTCACTGACTCGCTCCTTACAAATTATTAATATATTGTCCCACACATCTAGGAATTAGAATATCATCTCTAATTCTACACACGAATGCAAGCAAACATAACTAAATACTGCAAGGGATTTATGCAATATACTTAGTCTTAGCATCAACATGTATGAGCAACCCTTCTTCAAGATCTTCCTAGCCTATTCTTGCATAACATAAAACTTACAAACACCTAAGTTTGTCCTGAAAGAGACATCAGAAAAAGACAGCCCTTGAACTTCAAGGTAAAGAATCCATCATGTGTTATTTATAACTAGCATAGCAGTAAAACTTCAAAGGGTTGTTACATTAATGTCTCTCAATTAAAAAGGAGATAATTATCCTTGAACGACTAAGAGATTATCCCAACCAGAAACCTCAAGCTAAAATTCTCAGGAACCCCACCCCAGACAGTCTTCAGAAGGAGATAGCTTCCACCCAAAATCTTTAAACCAAACAGATGCCTACATGAGATGTCAACAGCCTCCGCTCAGAAGCCATGGAAGGAGACAGGATTGCCACACTTTAATATACATTCTTTGGTTCTTTATATTCTTAGTTATCTTCTTTTGTTGGCTTTAAAGTTATCTTTAACTATATTACCTGCAAAGTTGTTATTCAAAGTTGTTTTTGACATGCTTAGTCACCTTGTTCCAATTTACTTATAAACTGACTAATTCCACAACCACTCTGACTGCTGGATTGGTACACATTCTCCTTTGGAGGATCCAGCTTCCATTGATACTACTTCCTTGTAATAAACCCATTAGTTAAGTAGGTAATTGGACTCAACCAACAATTAAGGAACTTCAGATGGCAAATACCACAACAGGCCAGAAACCTCGTAATCTAAAATGCCCTATTACATTGTACCATGAAAGGGAGGTTCCTATCTCCACCAAATACATGAGGACCTTTTGTGACAGCTAGATTTTATAACCAAATTGCACAGAAGTAGAACATAAAAGAGAACTAGGAAACTGATGTTGTATATTTGGAAGTAATCTCACTTTCATAGACCTTTCAAGTAAGACACACTACATACTGCAGCACAAATTCTTTTACTTCAGATAGACTTAATTGTTTTGATATACATATTCATTGCCTGGCACCAGACCACTCTTGATGAGTGGCACCAAAATGTAACAATACTCTTTAAAGCACCATACAGATATTTTGGCCAAAGACATATCAACCGTGGCCCCAACAACTGGTATTGGATTTGCTGCATAAAAGCCCATTAACTACTACTTGCACAGGGTCTAGTTACTTCAATAAACTAATGCCTGTCTTCGGGATAATTCCTAATATCACCCATGGCCCATTCTGATCCATCAGTTTCCCCTTTCGGGAAGAGAGATCCCAGCTGCCCTTCAGTATTAAAGGTGGATTTGTTCCAGAAACTCCACAAATACCAGAATTCTCTGATACTCAAGTCCCTTATATAAAATGGCATGGTATTTGCATATAACCTACACACATCCTCCCATATACTGTAAATCATCTCTAGAATACTTATAATACCTAATACCCAATGCAAATGCTATGTAAATAGTTGCTATATTGTATAGTTAAAATTTACATTATTTTTATTGTGGGTTCCATGTCCACGGATTCAACCAATCATGGATGGAAAATATTCAGAAGAATATATACATAAACAGACAGAATGATCTAAGCACTACAGGTAATATAACAATAGTGCTTCATGGTCCTAAAGGAAACAGTATATGAAAATAGGTGTTTCCTTTTATGCTGCCCACTTTTCTTAAAAAAATGCTATTTACAAAAGTTTTCTTGGAACATAAGGAGGAGATGTCTTCTTTGATAATTGGGCTTCCAGTTCCTCTCAAGGGAGTAAACTAGTCACCAGTCAACTCTGGAAAAACTAAAGAAGCAAAAAGGATAGGAAAACTAGCAAAAAGAAGAGAAAAAAGAGGAAGTCATCCGTGACTCCTCTCAACCCTCACACCCAATCCATTCCCAAGCGCTGTGGGTTTGCCTCCTGGACATCTCTCACATCTGTCCAGTAGTGTCTGTCTCCACTGCCACCATTCTGGAGCAAGCTATTGTCATCTCTGGCCTGGACTACTGCAGTAATCTCATTTATCTCCTGATATCCACTAATTCATTCTTCAATTCATCTCCCAAACTGCATCCAGACAGGACTTTTCCTGTTTCAAACCTGATATGACCCATATCCCCATACCTTGCTGTCAAAAAGTAAAGCAAAAAAAAATTTAAGCTGAACAAATTAAGAGGTAAATACTCCCTTGCCAATCAAGGAAAAACCTGCAAGTGAAAAAATTCACAGGTAGTCCACTAAGGTGAGGGGGGTGAAGGACTCAGAGGTGTTTAAGTGCCAGAAAAGGAGAATTCGTGGTGCTTGTCTAATAAAGCACTGAAAAGTAGCACTCTGAATTGGATAAAGAGTCCACAGGTCTTTACATAGTTGATTAAAACAAGTGAGTTCCATTCTTCACTGGTCAGGAAAGGGTCGTTGGCTATTATAGATTCAGTAAGGGTCTGATCTCCTAGGGGGTGGTCACTCAGGTTCATGGCTCTTCAGCAGCTTCCCTTGGTTAGAACCATCTGTGATGAAACAGCAGTTAGTTTTAATATTTCCCAACCAAGTACTGCTATTTGAGGAAATTTTTCCTTTTACATGACCCTCTCATTTCCACTCCTCATATTTCAGGCTTCCCATGATTCTGTGATCCGATCCTTTTGCTTCCAGCCCAGCCACGGTCCTCTTTAATTAATCCCTGCCTACACTGGCCTCGTCTTGTCGCTGTTTCTCGTGACTGTCTGTACTCCCTCTCACTGCACTCGTAAATGCTGTCCCCACCATCCCACTGTCCCTTTAGCTTAGTTAAATTGGCCTTCTTAGATCTCAGCTCAACTGTCATTTCTTTCGGGGAAGTTTTCCCTGTCCCTTCAGTGCAGGTAAGACTCTTTCATTACGCACCTGCCAATAAAATCTGTTTCTTTTCTTTAGGACATTTATCTCAGTTTATTTGATTAGTAGGTTTAGTTAATTAACATCCGTCTCCTCCCCTTGACTAAAAGCTACTTGACAACATGGACTGTATTTCCTTTTGCTCACCATTGTATCTGCCAGCACCTTTTAATATGCCAAACAGAATAGGTGCTCAAAAAATATTTCTTGAGTGAATAAATGAATGAATGTCTTGGTGAATGGATGAATGAATCTGCCTTTACTAACAGGAGGCTGTGATTATAAAATAGAAAAAAGGAAAATTTTATTAAAATCTTAGTTCTGTTTTCCATAAGATTTAATTATGAAGATATGAAGGAAGTTGATCTGTAATTTAAATAAAGCATTTGCTAATATGGGAGAAGCAATGGGGAGAAGAAAAAATGACACAGAATCTTAGGGTGGCCATCAACATGGGATCTGGAGCAGTCATCCTTGGACTATCTCCACCACCTACATTATTTGATGCCATCATGCTAAGTCCTGTCCTCAGGCTCAGGGTGGTTTTACTTACATCTGTAGTACCAACCTAAATTCTCAATTGTATTATTTTTTGTCAGTTTATTTCACAATTTTAATGTTAATATAGTTATTTGTGTCTCTGTGCCTTTTGTTTCTAATAGCTTTAGCTTTTTTAAAACATAAGCCCATGCTCTAAAAAACAGTTTTATGTAAATACGTTTTTATTAATTTAACAATTATCTGATGCAAAAGGACTTAAGAGAAAAAAAGATGCCTGAAGAAGATATGTAAGGCACTAATGGCACTAAAACAACTATAAAATAATTGAAGCTCAAAATACTGTCTGAGTTTATGGAGCATTTCTTTACAATAAGAATTATGAAATTATAGGAGGAAATTAGATTATGTACTTTATTAAGCTATCATATTCTAGTATTTATAATAATTATACTTAGGCACTTTTTAGAAATTGCATTGCTGCTATATATGACAGATTTAACGCAAGTTTATTCCAGCTCCCTGCTGAACGACAATGAAGGAAGACAGTCTGCAAAGACAAAGAGACCAGAAGATACCATTGGACAAAAGTCTGGGAGCTAGAAAGCATATAGGCGGATGATGGCATTGATTTTGCAGGCCAGAGAAAACATAAATTTAAGCCTGGAGGAGGAAGCCAATGAGAAGCAGGCTGGTTCGTATGCTCCGCTCTAAAAGCCTGGGACTTAGAAATACCTAGAACATGAGAATGGTAGAGGATAGGGCCATAGACTGGAGAATTTGTTGAAAGAAACTATAAATAGCAAGGAGATTCCCAGAACCCCTGCCCTGACCAGCAAGAGAGTTCAGCTTTCCCACCCTGGCAGAAATTACTCTCAGGGGAGGTTAAACCTAAAGAACTCTGGTCTTGGGTCATTAGATACAGCTAATGGCAGAGATGCCATAATTAAAACAGAGAAATTGATGAAAAATCCACATACTAAATGGCAAAACCTATGGCTCCCTTTCCCCACAAGACTCCCAGAACATTTGGCAGTTGCTAAAGGCAAGAAATTAGAAGGAAGACAACCACAAAAGAAATGAGATTTATATCTTGTCAAGGTTGTTAAAATTGATTCTGAAGCTCAAGTTGTGGACTATTTGATTATTTTACATACATCTAACTCAAAGAACTTCACCAAAAATTCTAAACATCAGAGGAAATAGACAATCTCTATGATTAATGTATCTTCTAGCTACAGATAATATGGAAACACCGTGACCTTATTTTAAAATAACTTAATTGTATGAAAACATATCAACATTATCTTTATTAATTTTTTTCTTCTTGACACCAATTAAATTCACCAAAACATGTGCTTGAAGCATAAAGGCATTTAACAAATATTTCCTAAAATGAACCGAGAAGTACTGTGTTACATCATTCCCCTTTACTGGGAGATAAAGTAATATAGAACCTACCTTTAAGCAAGAATCCAAGATTCCTACCATTAACAATAATCTAGTGCTAATCTACTTCTCATTCTATTTTCCTTTTTGTGAACTGTGCTGTATTGTGAAAGCTAAAAGTCAATGTTGAAAAAACTAAATTATATGCCTACATTTACACAAATTATATAATTGTTCACATGGTGGATTATTACAGAATATTACCAATTCATTAGCTACAATAAACTTCTTTTCCAAAGAGTTATATAAAACACACATAGAATTACTTCATTTTCAGTTTTTCGCCCACAGTACAAATCATTTTTCTCTATGTAAGATGTCACTATCTCTCCAGCAGGTTAATCCCAGGAGGTTTAGCAACTGCAATTACTACATTTAAATATTCCACGTATCTGTCAAGACTTAAAAGAATTCTGTGGTGTCAGTTTAAATATAAATATATATAATTCTAGTTAATCATCACTTGAGGCAGTTTTGAAAACCACATTACTTACTGCTACAAATTTCAATGTTATATTGTGTATGTTGTATAGTTTGCTATATTGTAACTCTCTCTATTAATTTATATTTATTGGTTAAGAAAATGTCCATACTGATTCTGCCAGGCAAAAGTGTTCTCTTTATACAGAAAATACATAGTTTCTCACTGAAGTAAACTTGTCAAGATCATTTCATCTAATAGTTGAAGAGAAAAGAACAGCAGAAAAATCACTTTGTCCTTTACATAGAGCTCAGAGTGAGGTTGGAAATCTCATACAAATACAGTATTTCAAGAAAATGCTAGCAAAACATATTGCAAGCTTTTCATTTGTTTTCTCTGCTTCTAAAGGAAACCTTTATATTTACCAGTGACCATACTAACGGTCAATAGCTTTCATTCTTCTTTTGCCTTTTAATGTAAGTGCGGATTTTGTGCATTTTGTAATTTCATCTTATAAACAGCTTCAATGACCCTGCAATGAAAATCAAGCATTTTGATGGTATAGTAACTACAGCTACATAATTTTGCACTGGGATGGGTCATAGGGTTGCTATATTTACCTTTAAGTTAGATTTGTTCATGTGTCTGTATTTATTTATCCTACTTGAATAGCCCTTACAGTGAAGATAAAAGTGTAATTATTATTACAACAATGAAAGATTCAGGGTGCCAGAACCTAATATTCTAGTGCCCAGCAACCATAACTAGCACCGGTGAATAGCACTTCAAGGCTTTTAATCTCCATGACAACCTACCTTGCGTTCTTCAATAAAACACCACTTTGCATGCATACAAACACATTCTTTATGCACAGGCTACTTGTTAATAAATATCACCTGCACTGAATACCAAAAAAAAAAAGCAGGCCTTCTTTTTAAATAACTCTGAGTTCTCCCTATAAAACTAATTAATTGAACTCAGAGGGAACTTAATTTATATCTTTGCATCCATAGCACACCTACACAGTAAGCCACCAAAAGACTTTCTGAAATAGATATTGAAACTGATACCTTCTTCATTTTGAAACGCTGCAGAGACACTGCCCCAAAAACGCTTGTGGGTATTATATCAAAAGTACTTTCTCGTGGTAAGTAGGTAATTTCACATTTAGACCTAGTTGTTGCCGATGTTCTACCGTGGGGGAAAATATGCTGCTACAAGCTTAGGATTTTGTTTACTCTCTAAACTGTTAAAGACAATTATCTAGTTTTTAGGTTAAGACTCACAGTTCTGTTGATTGTCCTGGTTCTTGCCTTCTTCTTTGAGATACAGCTTTTGTTCCTTTTGCTCCTTATTAATTTTTACAATCAAGAAAAGAGCAGAAAGTACCCAGGAGAGAAAATCTGAAACTTTTAGAGGGTGATTTTCTTTTTCTGTCCACTTTACTTAAAGGTGCCAGGGTGGAAGAAAGGAGAGAAAATAAAAGTAGTATTTAAAGTGAGATTTGAGAGTCTCTGTTAATCCAGCTTATCCATATGTCATTTTTTAAGAGAAACAAAACTGGTTTATTGCATAGAATCTTACCATCTTTTAAAAAATTGTCAGGCTTCCTGTCTGCAATCACTCTGTCAGAGAAAAGAAAAAAAA
>CAUYRT010081929.1:0-42474 GCA_963574885.1 Lepilemur ruficaudatus
GGACAGATGCCAAAAGAACAGTGTTAAAAATAAAGACGCTGCAAGCAGGGGCTGCTGCAGTCTTGTACCGTCTTTGTGTGTCTGTCGTTTGTTGTCTGTCTTCTGTGTTCACTTCTCCTCCCCAAGAAGGGGCCACAACAACGGTTCCTCCTCCAGGGTACCTGAAAGCCTGCTGCACCCTCCATGTGACAATGCTGCGGCCCTGTCACCCCTGCAACAGGCCCAGCCTGCCTTGTGGTGCCACTTGAGATGGACTGCCTGGTCCATCTTTTTGCCTGCAGCCCCATCCTATGCTCTCCTAATGTGCTCATTGGCACACCCACACCCCTGCAGTGCTGACCTGCCCTGGTCACCTCTGTCCAGCTCCTGCTGTTGCTGGGCCAGAAATGCCCTCTTCCTGCAGGGCAGCTTACACACCTATCATCCTCCCTGACCCCTTAGATGCCATGTCAACTGTGACTGCCCAGATATCATGCCCAGGTGCCCAGACTCATATCCTGGCACAGGCAGACTGGGAAGCTGCAGCTGGTGGCCAGTGGCAGCCCGGTGGGCAGGTGGGGATGTCTGGATCCCCTTCCCCTCCCCTCATAACACACCTGGGCTGGCCTGGGACAAAGCAGCTTCCATCTTCCAGGAGGGGATTTCTGGAGGGACCCAGAGGCCTGGGGCAGGTCTGGGCAACTAGTTGTCATTTGGCCTTCAGGGGCCACAGATTAGAGGTTAAGTGAGCGCCATCGTAGGTGGTCAGAACAGCTGGGCACTGACCCTGAAGTCCTGGAATGTGGCCAAGGCATGGGGGCAGGGGCAGCTGCTGACCTCATAATGGGGGGATCTGCTGTCCCTGGCCAGCCCACTGGTCACCAGCCAGCTGCTGCCCCTGGCTGCTGGGCATGTCCCTCCTCAGCAGCTATGAGGGCCTGCGGCAGGAGATCCAGCGGCTGGCACAAGAGAACGAGGAACTGCGGCGGCTTGTGCAGCTCATCCAGGAGAACCAAGAGCTGAAGCTGGTGCTCAGGAACCGGGGCAGCAGCTTGGGCTTCTGCAGCTCTGGGTTCCTGGCTGAGGTCACTGCCAGTCCCCGGCTGCCCAGGCGAAGAACAATCAAATTCAAGGATGCTGACAGAGGTGAGCAGTGGTAGGGGCTCTTCTCAGAGGCCCCCAAGGCTACACTCATTTAGCTTGTGCCAAGACAGTGAGAATCCAGGCAGAATCCCTGCCCCCATCGAGCTGTGCCGGGCCAGGTGCTGACTAGTGCTGCAGGGATCTCGAGGATCTCAGAGCAAAGCAAAAGGCAAGGGAGCAGAGTGGGGCTCTTTCAGGAAGCATAGCAGGGAGAAGGCGACATCCAAACAGAGCTGGAGCCATGAGGCTGGAATGCTGGAATGCAGCTTTGTAGGCCAAGGAAATAGTCTGTGCAAAGGCCCTGAGGTGGTGGCAGGTTGGGTGTGCCTGAGGCACAGTAATGAGGCCAGTGCTGCTGCAGCAAAGGGCAGAAAAGGACCAAGAGGGCCTCATGTCCCCTGGCCCTGTGCTCTCTGGGTTCCCTGGACTGATGCGGGGGAGGGGGGTCAGGGAGGGGGAATGGGGACAGTCCCATTCCTGGAGAGAAGGGACAGAAGCCTGGTTGGTCAGGGCGGAAGTGTGAAAAATACTGGGCTCTGAATATGTATTTTGTCTTTTTTCTAAAATGACCCTTGACATGCAGAGATGGATACATATTTTGAAGGTGGAAGTAACAGGACTTGTGGCAGATTGGGCAGGGTGTGTGAAAGAGGGCCCTGAGGGCAGCTCAAAGGGTTTGGCCTGAGTGCTGGAGGGGCTCAAAGGGTTTGGCCTGAGTGCTGGAGGGGAAGCTGCCCCTGGAACAGGCATGCTGGGAGGTGACCCTGGGTCTTTAGGGAATGGGCCCCTTGCTTGGGGAAGTGTCTGGCCATGCAGGGAGAGACAGGAGGTGGGCGGATCCCACGGGCTTAATTCCTGCCAGAGACAGACATTACCCCAGGGCATATGTACTGGAACAGCTGGGATGCTGACATTCAGGGACAGATGAAGACAAGGAGCCAGCAGGGGTGGGGGACCGGGAAGGTGGGGTGGCTGGGATAATGCTCATGGGCAGTGAGAGGGTTTGAGGCCTGGGCATAGGCGAGGTGGGCAACAGGTGGTGGTGGCTGTGAGTAGGGTTGTGGAATCCTCTCTGGTGCACCCTGGGCTAAGAGCCAGGCTAGAGAGGTGTATGGGGATTGGGGAAATAAAGGGTGGGCAGCACCCAGGAGCTTGGGGGTGAGAGTGGGCTGGTCCCAGTGGGAGGCTGCAGAAGCCTGTGGGGGGGCTGTCTTGGATTGAACGGGGTTGCTGACCAGAGCAGTCTGGCTGGGGCTCCTGCAGCCAGGCAGTCGTGTGATGGTCTAGGCCCTGGCTGGGTGTAGGGATGGAGGTAGGAGGGAGGTCCATGGGCGAGGGGTCTGGGGGCAGCACAATGGAGGGCACCTGCCACTCAGTGGCTAGTCATCCAGACATAGCAGGAGCCCATTTCTGGAGCAGTGGGTCCCATGTGCCTGATCCTGGGCCAGATTCCTGTCTACTGGGGAGCTGGAGTCCCCACCCTTGGCCCTAGAAGGGCTGGAGGAGCAGAGACCCAGGAGGCCAGCACAGGAGCAGCCCAAAGAGGAGGCCCAGAGTCTGGGCTGGTGGAGGGGGCGGGGAGGAGATCAGAGGGCATAAGGCGGATGCCTCGGAGCCTGGATTACCCTGAATCAACCAGATCTCGTGTGTCCGAGTGCTGTGGCCTGTGGACCAAGCACTGGGTCCAGTTCCTCCTAACGACGTCTCCTTTTGTCTCCCTTCCACCTTTACTCCCCTGTCGCACGGTGGACACCAGCCAGGGCAGCCCTGTTGCAGCCCCGGGCACCTAGCGGCGGGTTTTGAGGACGCCCACGCTCGGCCAGCTTGGGCTGCAGCCAGTAGATCCAAGGTGCCCTTGAGCCGGGCCGCCGGCCACCGGGCCTGCATGGTTCAGGGCGGCGGGGGACTGACGCAACCGCGAGGGCCGGGCCGGGTTGTGCCGGGCGGGCCCGCAGGCCCCTCCCTGAGACGCGCCGGCGCGGGCAGCGCAGGGAGGGCGGGGAGCTGCCTGGAGCCCAGCCCGCGGGGCCAGGTGGGCGCCCCGCCGGGTGTCCGCCCCTCCCTTACCTGTGCCGCCTTCTCCTCCCCTCCCTTCTCCGCGCCACCGCCCCCTCCCCGCCCCCGGTCACGCGCCCCGCCCCGTCGTGGCACAGGCTCCGCCCCATCCCGTGGCCAGCGGGGGCCGGCCCAAGGTCTAGCCAAGCGGGAAGTGCGGCTCCTCGCCCGCCCACCCCGACCCCGTGCCTCTTCGTGCTCGAGGAGCCGAGACCGCCCGCTGGGTCTAGGGTCCAGCGGGGCCTCCGCCGCCGAAGTGCCTGCTCCCCGGTTTCTTCCGCAACCCAGAAACACTGAGAAGTGGGTAAGGGGTTGGGGGGAGTGGCGGGCTGACCGGCCTGTCCAGCTCTGGCTCTGACTCAGGCCGCCCTCTGAGCCAGTCTTGCAGGTCTGGCTCTGCCCAGAGTCGTGCCCGTGGGTCTCTCCCCCAGGACCCCCCTGGACTGGGAAGCCCCTCTCCTTGATCTCACCTTGCTCAGGGATCAGCCCACTGCCAATGCCCCCAGCCTGACCCCCACCTCTGTCCAGTTCTCCCAGGGCTACCAGCTGAAGAGCCGCTATTGGCCACCGGCCCCACCATTATGGGCACCCCAGAGGGGCGCTTCCACTTTGCCATCGACCGTGGAGGCACATTCACAGACGTCTTTGCCCAGTGCCCGGGTGGGCACGTGCGGGTCTTGAAACTGCTCTCAGAGGATCCTGCTAACTATGCAGATGCACCTACTGAGGGCATCCGCCGCATCCTGGAGCAGGTGGGCTGGGGCAGAGTGGGTGGGGTGGGGAGGGACCCATGGCCAGAAGCCTGATGCTGACCATGTGGTCCTCAGGAGGGGGGCATGCCACTGCCCCGGGACCGGCCGCTGGACACCAGCCGCATTGCCAGCATCCGCATGGGCACTACAGTGGCCACCAATGCACTGCTGGAGCGGCGGGGGGAACGGGTGGCACTGCTGGTGACACGTGGCTTCCGAGACCTGCTGCACATTGGCACCCAGGCCCGTGAGGACCTCTTTGACCTGGTGAGCTCCTCCATGCCAGCAGGGGGCCAGTTTGTGTGGCTCACACATCTCCAGGGGTGCCATGACCCCATGGGGTGGGCAGTTGGAAGGGTTAGTGGTGGCCCCAGAGCACCCACCAATAAGCAGAGTCCACCCAGCCCTTTGAGTGGGCACATGGTACCCTGTTCCTCCCTGCCAACATGCCCTATCCTGGACCCCGGTGTGGGGCAGCCCAAGCCTGCCCTGTTCAGGCTGAGGAAAGGCAGGAACCCTGCCCCCACTGCTGGATTCTGGGAAGAAGCTGCCCCTGTGGGGGCGGGCCAGTTGGCTGTACTCAGTTGCCTGGGGGCAGAGAGTCTACCACTGGCTGGGCCTTGCCAGGACCGCCCAGTCTGACTATATTTCCTGGGCCTGTGGACTGGCCTGCTGCAACATATCCCTCGCCTGCCCCGCCCACCCACGCTGGACCCTACCGAGGACCCTCAGACCTGGGCCTCCTCTGAGCCTCTGCCCACCCCCAGGCCGTGCCCATGCCTGAGATGCTGTATGAGGAGGTACTGGAGGTAGATGAGCGCGTGGTGCTGTACCGAGGGGAGCCAGGTGCCGGGACGCCCGTCAAAGGTGCGGGTGTGGGTGGCAGGTATAGGATCTGGGGGCAGGCAGATCCTGGTGGCCTTTGAGTGTGTTGTGATGAGATTTGTGGCAGGCCGCACAGGGGACCTGCTGGAAGTGCAGCGGCCGGTGGACCTGGGAGCTCTGCGTGGGAAGCTGGAGGGGCTCCTATCTCGAGGCATCCGCAGCCTGGCTGTGGTGCTCATGCACTCGTACACGTGAGTGAGGGCCTCCGGTGGCAAGCAGTGGGCCTCTGGTGGCAAGCCTGGGACGGTGGGTGGTGGGCCTCAGCAGGCACCACAGCACCACGGGTTCTCATCGTAGGTGGATCCAGCACGAGCAGCAGGTGGGTGCACTGGCCCGGGAGCTGGGCTTCACTCACGTGTCCCTGTCCTCGGAGGCCATGCCCATGGTGCGCATCGTTCCTCGGGGGCACACAGCCTGCGCTGATGCCTACCTCACACCCACCATCCAGCGCTACGTGCAGGGCTTCCGCCGAGGCTTCCAGGGCCAGCTCAAGGTGAGGCCCCTTGGCTGCCCACTCCTGGTCCTGGCCCTGTGCCTGCCTGGCCCTTCACTGCCACCTGCCGCTGGTTCACAGGATGTGCAGGTGCTGTTCATGCGCTCTGATGGCGGCCTGGTGCCCATGGACACCTTCAGCGGCTCCCGTGCTGTGCTCTCAGGCCCCGCTGGTGGTGTAGTTGGCTACTCAGCCACCACCTACCAGCTGGAGGGCGGCCAACCTGTCATCGGCTTTGACATGGGAGGTATGAAGGCTTAAGGGCAGAGTCTGGGGGAGGCTCAGCTGCCAGGCTGAGCAAAGCTGGGCTTCTAGATCTTCAAGTGATTCCCAGCACCATCCTTCCAGGCACATCCACAGATGTGAGCCGCTATGCTGGGGAATTTGAACATGTCTTTGAGGCCAGCACAGCTGGTGTCACTCTCCAGGCCCCTCAGCTGGACATCAACACAGTGGCAGCTGGGGGAGGCTCCCGTCTCTTCTTCAGGTCAGCCACCCCCACCACCTCTTGGGTGGGGACCCCCAGCCCTGCCTCCCTCCCCACCTCCAATTCCAGTCCTCCCTTTCCCTAGGTCTGGCCTCTTTGTGGTTGGGCCCGAGTCAGCAGGAGCTCACCCAGGCCCTGCTTGCTACCGCAAAGGTAAGAGCCAATATCTGCCTGGCCAGGCCTCTCTCTCCTCCTGTTGCTCCCAGCCCTTCCCTTCAACCTTATCCTGGCTGCCCACTCCTGGTCCCCAGCCTCCAGCTCCAAACCCCACTCCATGCCCACCTCCCAGGGGGCCCTGCAACAGTGACAGATGCTAATCTGGTCCTGGGTCGCCTGCTGCCTGCCTCCTTCCCCTGCATTTTTGGGCCGGGAGAGGACCAGCCACTATCCCCTGAGGCCTCCCGTAAGGCCCTGGAGGCTGTGGCCACTGAAGTCAACAGCTTCCTGACCAATGGGCCCTGCCCGGCCTCCCCGCTGAGCCTGGAGGAGGTGGCCATGGGGTTTGTGCGTGTGGCCAACGAGGCCATGTGCCGGCCCATCCGTGCACTCACGCAGGTACGTCCACCTCTGCTCGCCTTCCACCCTGCTCCCTGTCCCCAGGAAGAGTACAGGGTGGGAGGGCAGGAGAGACCACTGACCCCTTCTGACTCCCCAGGCACGGGGCCATGACCCCTCAGCCCATGTGCTGGCCTGCTTCGGGGGAGCTGGTGGGCAGCATGCTTGTGCCATTGCTCGGGCCCTGGGCATGGACACAGTGCACATCCACAGGTAGGTCTGGGCATGGTGCATTGGTGTGTGTTTGCTCTAGGCTGGGGAGACAGATTTGGGAGGTGCCCCTATTACCATGCCCATGTCCCCGCAGGCACAGTGGGCTGCTGTCAGCGCTGGGGCTGGCCCTGGCAGACGTGGTGCACGAGGCACAGGAGCCCTGTGCTCTGTCCTATGCACCTGAGACCTTCGTGCAGTTGGACCAGAGGTTGAGCCGCCTGGAAGAGCAGTGCGTGGATGCCTTACGGGCCCAGGGCTTCTCCAGGTGGGCTCCCAGGGCTCTCAGGGCAATGGTCAGAAGGGGCTCCTGGACTCCAAATGCTGGAGAAGGCAGGACAGGTGTCCTTGTGGGGTGCTGGGTGGGGTGGCAGGCCAGCGGGCTCTGTGTGAGTGCCACATCCACCCACCTACCCCAGGTCCCAGATCAGCACTGAGAACTTTCTGCACCTGCGCTACCAGGGCACCGATTGTGCCCTTATGGTATCTGCCCACCAGCACCCGGCCACAGCCCGGTCACCCCGAGCTGGCGACTTCGGGGCAGCCTTCGTGGAGAGGTACGTGAGCTCCTCATCCTGGGGACCCCGGTGGGTGGCCAGCCAGCCTGTCCACCTTGCCCTGATGGTTCCCTTTGGCTGGGGGCGGCAGGTACATGAGGGAGTTTGGCTTTGTCATCACTGAGCGGCCAGTGGTGGTGGACGACGTGAGGGTGAGGGGCACCGGTCACAGCAGGCTTCGCCTTGAGGACACCCCTAAAGTCCAGACCGGGCCTCCCCGGGTAGACAAGGTTGGTGGTCCTGCCATGCCAGCCCTCCCACAGCCATGGGACGTGGGACTAAGTATTGATGGGGAAACCATGCCCTGTTGAGAAGCTTCGGGGAGGGTGCTGGACCAAGAGGCTGTACTCACCCTACACTCTCCACAGATGACCCAGTGCTACTTTGAGGGGGGCTACCAGGAAACCCCTGTGTACCTATTGGGAGAGCTGGGCTATGGGCACAAGCTCCAGGGTCCCTGCCTCATCATCGACAGCAACAGGTGGGCCGAGGCTGGCCACGATGGAGGCTGTGGAGGGTGGACTGGGGCTCCTGGTAGGGGCTTCTCTGGCCACAGGGGCCTGAGGGACTCTGTGTGTTCCATCACTGGCTTGAGACTGTGGAGCCCCTGGTTGGGGGGCTCTGCCTGGTACTTTGCAGCCTCTCTGTTCTCCCTGCCCCCAGCACCATCCTGGTGGAGCCAGGTTGCCAAGCAGAGGTGATTGAGACAGGGGACATCCGCATCTCTGTGGGGGCCGAAGCCTCCAGTGCAGTGGGCACTCAGGTTGACCCCATCCAGCTGTCCATCTTCTCGCACCGTTTCATGAGCATTGCTGGTGAGTGGCTGCTACCATTTTCCCCGCGGCCCTGGCTCCCAGTGGGGAAGGGCACGGGCTCTACAAATGGTGCAGAGGTAGGCACAGGTGGCATGGCTGACAGCACTGGCCTTGTCATGTGTGGTGGCTGGTAGGAGTGTACAGAGGGAAAGCATGCCCACAGCAAAGAGCACAGGGTCGAGGGGAAGTACCAGGTTCTTGCTGGTAACTCCAAGCAGGGCTGGGAAGAAGGTGGTGCCCTTCATACAGGCCAGGATATGGTCTGGCTGTAGCCTCACTGTGCCCAGGTGAGCAGACCACCACCTTGGTCTTCTCAGGCACAGGAAAAACTACTGAGGCCTGGGTTTGAGCCAGGGAGGCCTTGACCCTCGTGGGTCCTGTTCCTCCCTTTCCTGGGGCCATGCTGTGGCTGGATGGTGCCAGCGTGTGCCTGGTCACTCTGTGTTCCCAGAGCAGATGGGCCGTATACTGCAGCGCACAGCCATCTCCACCAACATCAAGGAGCGCCTTGACTTCTCCTGTGCCCTCTTTGGGCCTGACGGGGGGCTGGTCTCCAATGCTCCCCACATCCCTGTGCACCTTGGTGCCATGCAGGAGACTGTGCAGTTCCAGGTGCGGTAAGCCCCTCCCCTGCTCCCCACCCACCCGTGCTCCAACCCCGCTTCCCCACTCTGCACCTGTCTCCTTGTTTCAGATCCAGCACTTGGGGGCTGACCTCCACCCTGGTGATGTGTTGCTGAGTAACCACCCCAGTGCAGGGGGCAGCCATCTTCCAGACCTGACTGTCATCACACCGGTGAGGGTACTGCCTGGCAACCTTTGGTGGGGCAGGGGTGGCCAATGCAGCTGACCATTGTTCTCCACCCCCACAGGTGTTTTGGCCAGGTCAGACACGGCCTGTGTTCTATGTGGCCAGCCGAGGGCACCACGCAGACATTGGGGGCATTACCCCAGGCTCCATGCCCCCCCACTCCACCTCGCTGCAGCAGGAGGGGGCTGTCTTCCTGTCTTTCAAACTTGTCCAGGGAGGTGTCTTCCAGGAGGAGGGTGAGTGGGAGTAGGAGTGGGGGCTGGCATTCAGCATGCTGGGACATGTGGCTACTGCTGGCAACCAGGAGGGGCTGGACCTGAGGATGTAGGTAGGTGGTGATCCCAGGGGCAGATGCAGATCACCTCTCTGAGATGATGGCAGTGAGAATTCTGCCTGGGCCCAGGAAGGCCTCCTGGGAGGTGGTTTTGAGCGTGGGGAATTGGCCAGGACACCCAGGGTCAGGCTGCTGGGGGAGGGGAGGGAAATGTTTCAAGGTAGGCAGCTAACTGCTTATGGTGTGTGAGGTCTGTGCTGGGTGTGGGTGTTGGAGAAGCAGCAGGGCCAGAGTCAGGGGCTGCAGGCTCTTGGAGAGTTTTTTGGCCTGGGTGTGTCACTGGGCAGTGGGGCTGCTGTGAAGGGCTTTCAGCTGGGCCCATGCTGGTCTGCATATACACCCAGGTGGAGAGAGGACAGGGGTGTTAGTGGCCCCTTGGTGGGGCAGAGTCAGTGGGGTAAGAGCAGCTGCATTGTCCCAAGTGATGCTGAGCCTTGAGCTAGGCAGAGGGTGGGGCTGTTGTGAAGGTGGGGGCAAGTGTTTGAAGGGATATAGGGGAGGGCGGAGGGGTTGAATTGGTCAGTTGGAGGGTGGAGCTCTGGCACAGGGCAGAGTGGGACAGAGAGCCCAGGGAGGCATCTGGAGTGAAAGGAGGAGCTGTGGCCAGAGTGGGGGTAACAGAGACACAGGCTGCTCTGGGTACTGGGGACACAAGTGAGATGTCCAGGCCTGGCCGGTCCCTTGGTCATTGTGAACTGGGGCAGGGGCAAGGCTCATGGAGGGACATGTGCAAACACATGGCAGAGGCTGGGGCTAGGGTGCCTCAGAAAGGACCCTCACTCCAGGGTGGAGGGGCTTTCCTGAAGTGGAGAGTGGTCCTGGGGCCAGGCCTCACTGCTTGCCAGGGGCTGGAGACCTTGTCCAGACCTGGGAAACCAGGGGGAGGGCTGTAGATGGCACTGACAGGTACACCTTGATGTTCTTTGGAGGTACTTGGCTGGGGCAGCTGGCAGGGCTGAGGGCAGGTGAGTCGGGGAGGGTCTAGGGGAGTAGGCAGAGAAAGTGGGAGGGGTGAAGGAGGGAGGAGAGTGTGTTGAGGGATGAAACTGCCCCATACTCCAGGCACCTCCAGCTCCAGTGAGGTCACTGGCAAAGCTGCTTGCCCAAGCCTAGGGTGCTGGGCTGTGGTGGGAGAAGGGTGGAGGCTGGGGTCTTTAGGGTACTGCAGGAGTCAGCAGGGGAGGTAGAGAGCCAGTGAAGGGCTGACTCGGGGGCCCCCAGTGCCCAGTGGGGATACAGTGGGTGTGGATAGGGCACCAGGCAGCCCCCAAACTTGGAGAGGGGCTTAGTGGTGACCCTGTCCATCTAGCGGTGACTGAGGCCCTGCGGGCGCCAAGCAAGATCCCAAGCTGTAGTGGAACCAGGAATCTGCATGATAACCTGTCAGATCTTCGTGCCCAGGTGGCAGCCAACCAGAAGGGCATCCAGTTGGTGGGGGAGCTCATCGGGCAGTATGGCCTGGATGTGGTGCAGGCTTACATGGGCCATATTCAGGTGAGCCTGGGTGCATGAGTTGGGGGGGAAGCACTGTGCCTGCTTTTAGGCAGCTGGGCCACCCTGAAGGTGGCATGACTGCTGCTGAACCTCCCTGGTAGGCAAATGCTGAATTGGCAGTTCGTGACATGCTGAGGACCTTTGGAAATTCTCGGCAGACCCAGGGCCTGCCCCTGGAGGTGTCTGCAGAGGACCACATGGATGACGGTTCCCCCATACGCCTCCGTGTGCAGATCAACCCGAGTCAGGTCAGGCTGCCTGGGGAGTGCACCCACTTGGGAGTCAGGGGCATGGCCGCCCACCTGCTGACATCCTCTTCCCTCCCCTTGGATGGGCAGGGCAGTGCGGTGTTTGACTTCAGCAGCACTGGGCCGGAGGTATTTGGCAACCTCAATGCTCCTCGGGCCATAACGCTGTCCGCCCTCATCTACTGCTTACGATGCCTAGTAGGCAAGGACATCCCACTCAACCAGGTCTGCAGGGGTGTGTGTGTGAGGGGGTGCCCCACTGAGTTCACGGTAACCCTGAATGTGCCTGAGAGTTGGTCAGCCCAACTCCAGACTGATCCCCAGGGGTGCTGGGGGTGTGTTTCTCTGGGAGCCTGAGAGTGAGGCCCACCCCCAGTTGCCGCTGAGTGCCCTCCCCCACGCACAGGGCTGCCTGGCACCGGTGCAGGTCGTGATTCCCAGAGGTTCCATCCTGGACCCCTCCCCTGAGGCAGCAGTGGTGGGCGGCAACGTGCTCACATCACAGCGCGTGGTAGACGTCATTCTCAGGGCCTTTGGAGCCTGCGCAGCTTCCCAGGTGTGGCGGGGCAGGGTGGATGCAGTTCTGGGGCCTGCTGGGTGGGGAGGGGAGGCTCCATCCCAGCTGAGCACAGTAGCCACTTACCCTGGACAGGGCTGCATGAACAACGTGACCCTGGGCAATGCGCACATGGGCTACTATGAGACGGTGGCGGGCGGCTCAGGTGCAGGCCCTGGCTGGCACGGGCGCAGTGGTGTGCACAGCCACATGACCAACACACGCATCACCGACCCCGAGGTCCTGGAGAGCCGGTGAGCAGTGCAGGCCATGGGCTGGGGAGCGGGCTAAAGTTGGAGGCTGGGCTGGGGGTGCACTGAGCCCGTGCCCGTGCAGGTACCCGGTCATCCTGCGCCGGTTCGAGCTGAGGCCTGGCTCTGGGGGCCGAGGTCGCTTCCGCGGCGGTGATGGTGTGATTCGTGAGCTGCTTTTCCGCGAGGAGGCTCTGCTCTCGGTGCTAACTGAGCGCCGTGCCTTCAGGCCGTATGGCCTCCATGGTAGGTGGCCTCCTAAGCCCCTTTAGGCCTGCTCTGTGCCCTTTCCTGCCCTGCTAGGCCTCCCCTTATGTCCTACCCTCCCAGCCCTGTCTCTCTTCCTGGCCTCTCTGGACACCTTCCACGTTGCCTCTCCCCACAGGGGGTGAGCCTGGTGCCTGTGGCCTCAACCTGCTGATCCGTAAGGATGGCCGCGCGGTGAATCTGGGTGGGAAGACGTCTGTGCCCGTGTACCCAGGGGTAAGGGTTGCAGCCTGTCCTGTTCCCACCTCCCCTGGTCGGCCCCATTCCACAGAGGGTGAACAGAGTTGTAAAAATAACCAGAGACCGAGTTAATTTGACTCCCGAAGGAAAGGGGGAGCATTCTGGATTGGGGTGTGGGTGATGGATGCTGCCCGGCTGGGGAGAGGGCTGCAGCCAGGGACAGGTAGGGGCCTGCCTGCGCTGAACCTGCTCCTCTGCCCCTCAGGATGTATTCTGCCTCCACACGCCAGGTGGCGGGGGCTACGGGGACCCGGAGGACCCTGCCCCACCGCCGGGGTCGCCCCCGCAACCCGTGGCCTTCCCTGAGCGCGGCAGCGTCTATGACTACCGCCGGGCCCAGGAGGCTGTGTGAGGGCCTCCACAATAAAGATCCGTTCAGTCGCCGTGTTCTCAGGGCGCGGCTACCGGGCCAAGTTGGAGCTCTGCGTTGTGCTGTTTGTGTCAACCCCATGCCTGTCTTCTGTGTGCCTGTGTTAGGCCACCGAAACTCGGAGCTGCAGGCTCACAGCCAGGTGGTCCGTGAGTCCTGCCAGCGCGGTGCTGAACGTCACTTGTTCCACTTCCTGGCGGTGGGAGTCAGGTTCGGTGGGGGGTCGTCCCAGCGCCCGCAGGCCTAGCCCTGAACTCTGGCACTTACTGGACTCAGTGGGCCCCCTGGCACTCCCCGGTATGTAATGTAGTCCACACGACGGCCCCGCCAAGGTTTGGTCGAGTTCCTTCCGCGAGGAGGGCTTGCCAGGTATAAGTGGCACCCTTTCTCCTCCTCCAGGGCCCTAGGGAAGGGGCTGTGTCACCAAGACCAGGGTACCCCTTGTGCCTAGGGCGGACGGTGCCTGGCCCCCAGGTCGCGTCTCACCTCCGCAGCATCTCGGGGGAGCTGGCCACTGAGTGGTGGAGCTTGCGGGTGCTCAGTATTGTCCCTGTGGGAGGCCGGGGGAGAGCTGTGTCAGCGGGAGCTTCTGCTCACGGGCCTTCCGCATGTCCACTCTCCTCTCCACATGTCCATTCTCGTCTCCGCAGCACCGCCCCTCACCCCCCAGGCACGGTACCCAGGGCCCAGGGCTGCTCCTGGCTGGTCCCCAGCCGGCAGGGGTCCCGGAAGCAGCTGAAGAGTTTGTGCTTTTGCTCCTGCTGGTGGTCTGTGGGGAGAGAGGCTCTCGCTCAGTGGGCGGGTCCAGACCTCTTGGCCCGGCTAGCCCCAGCCTCCCCTCACATTTCGAGTTGTCGAAGTTTAGATCGCCTAGGAGCACGCTGAAGGCCACGACTTCGTCACTCTTGTTGCTCTCAGCCTCAAACTGCTCGGCCCAGTCCAGCAGCAGTGTCAGCTGTTTGCAGCGCAAGGGCCCGTCCTCTGCGGAGGTGAGGGGTGTGAAGTCTAATCAGCCCAGAGTGCGGATCCGCATCCTGAACACTCCCCACCCTACGGCTCCTGATCTGTGACCCTCACTTCTCAGGAATTACGGTGCCTGGGCCGGTGAACAGACAGTGGGAGGTGCAGGTAGAATAGGGACCCAAAGCCACCAAGGAGAGAGGGGCAGGATGGCCTGGCTAAATTCCCAGGACCCCACCCACAGGGCTTACCAGGCGGTGCATGCAAGTGCGTGCAATGCAGGAATCCCACTATACGGCGCCCGTCCAGGTGGCCCAGCTGCGCCTGCAACACCAGACAGCCGGGGCTCCCCTTGCCTGTTCCACCGCACCCTGGCCCCTCCCCAACCAGGGCGTGCCTCTGCGGGTGAACCGGTACCTGTGCGGACAGTAGTCCCTTGGAGGCCAGTGCGTCCTCGCCACGCGCATTGGGGAAGCAATGGAAGGTGGCACGCAGCAGCGGGTAGCGTGAGGCCAGCAGCAGCCCACTGCCCAGCAGCTTGAGATGCAGCCCAGGCTGCAGGCCGAGTGTACCCACGTCGTACAGCACAGGGCCCAGATTAGGCGCCAGGCGGCCCACCAAGCGACGAGCCGCGCGCAGATCAAACACCTCCTGCAGGCATACAAAGTCCAGACCCGCGGGCACTGCGGCCACCACTACTCCGCGCTGCGCCCGGGGCCACGGCTGACTGCAGTCCGTAGCTCTGTAGAGCGAGGGCCGCAGGCCGGTTAGCAGCGCGGCGCCAATGGCCTCGGCCCGCTGTTGGCTGTGCGACAGGTTGTTGAAGCGCGCCAGACCGTCAGGGAGCAGGCACACATTGGCCGAAAGGAAGACAAAGCAGCGCACCGGCTCAGCGCGCGGGCGCCAAGGCGCAGGCGGCACCCAACACGGCGGAGCGGGCCGGTAGCAGAAGGGGCGGCGCCAAGCCTGCAGCGGCAGCCAGAGTAGCAGGCCCGGCAGCGCCAGGGGCGGGCCGACCAGCAACAGCAGCAGCAGCGTCGCCCCGCCGACTGCTGCAGCTCTCAGCCACCCCAGGCGGGCTGCGCGTGTCACCGGTGCACAGCAGCCCAGCAGCTGGTCCAGGGCCCAGTAGGCTGGGAAGAGCAGCACGCGGCTCACGCTGTGGAGGGCGTGTAGCAGAGGGTGCGGGAAGGGCGAGGGCCGCAGGGCGTCGGGCGTCGGGGGCCAGTCCGGCGGGCATTGCATGGCGCACGGGGCTTCTCAGCGGCGGGCGCCCAGGCGTGTCAGCGCGAGCTAGGGAGCGACAGGGGTCAGCGCCACTAAGGCGCTGTTCCCAGCCAGCCTGGGGGTTTAGGCGTAGGCAGAGAGGGGTGCTTCGAGGAAGCTGCCCTCTCCTTACTCGCGATTTCGGCGGCCCTTGGGAAGAACAAAAGAAAAAGCAAAAGGGACCCTGACCTCATAGCCCCGCCCAGATTCTCCTTGCCTCGCCCCATCCACCCCTGAAGGCCGCCGGGGGTACCTCAGAACCCCGGGGTGCAGCCCGCCCTAGGTGGAGGCGACCCTTCTAAAGTACCGACGGGCGCAGCGCTGGCGAGGGAAGAGCAGTGTTCTCTGCATCCGTCTCCACACTACCCCCACTCCACCTTCCCCCTCGCCTCCCGCAAGTCAGCATGGAATGGGCCGGGCACTCGACTGCCCAGACTGCAGGGTCTACCCCGCCCCGTCTCTCCGCAGTCCCGCGGTGTCCGGCGCCTGAGTTCAAAGACCTGACACCCGACAGAGGACGGACTAGGAGCCGCCTAAACAGCCTCCCGCCCAGCGCCCAGCAAAGTCCTCCAAAGCGCTGCCGCAGCGGCGGCGGCCCTGTGACCCTACTCCAAGGAGCTTCCAATCTGGCGGGGAGGGACCGTTGGTTCTGCCCTGCGCGGCCGCTGCTCTGGCGCGCGAGCAGTATGGAAGCCAGCTCCCCTGCTCGCGGAGCCCTCTGGCACTTGTTCGGCCGGTTCCCAGGACAGTGGTGCCTGGAGCTCCCAGGCGCTGCTTACCTCCCACGTTTCTGAAGCACCCTTGTTTAGAAGCACCCCTCTCTGCCTATGCCTCACCCGCCAGGCTCCCTGGGTATAGGGTCTTACTGGTTCTGACCCTTCTTGCTCAGCTGAGTACAAGTGTCTTTTATTTTAATTTTAATTTTTAAAATTTATTTTTATTTTTTTTATTTTTTTGGAGACGGAGTCTCACTCTGTTGCCTGGGCTAGAATGAGTGCTGTGGCGTCAGCCTAGCTCACAGCAACCTCAAACTCCTGGGCTCAGGTGATTCTCCTGCCTCAGCCTCCCCAGTAGCTGGAACTACAGGCATGTGCCACCACGCTGGCTAATTTTTTCTATATATTTTTAGTTGGCCAATTAATTTGTCTCTATTTTTAGTAGAGACAGGGTCTCTCTTTTGCTCAGGCTGGTTTCGAACTCCTGACCTTTGAGCAATTCTTCTGCCTCTGCCTCTGGCCTCCCAGAGTGCTAGGATTACAGGCCTAGCCACCGAGCCACCGAGCCCAGTCACAAGTGTCTTTTAAATAGCCCTGGAGGTTTGGGTCAGGGCTGCCCTTCCCCCTGGCTGGCAGGGAGGTGGAGGGGTTTCTGGGCCCCACATGGCCAGGCTGGCCCCAGAGTTGCCCTCTGGGTCAAGAGTCCTTCCCTGCCCTTCCCAAGAGCTACTGGGCTGGATCCCCTGAGGCCTCAGGAGGCCTGGGAGTAGGGAGACCAGAGAGGCAGCCAGCCCTAGGCCTGGGCATCCTGAAGGGCACCCTGGCATGTGACTCTCAGCTTTTTGGACTCCTTGCTGGTGGTTGATAAGATTTGCATTTGAACCCAGACCCTGTGGCTCCTCTGGTCCCTCCTGCCATCCTCTCTGGCTAGCAAGCACTGGTGCTCTGGTACCCTCCTCTGTGGGGGTCCTTATCCCCACTCATCTCATCGCAGCCAGTGCTTCCTTGCCTTCTCTGAGGCAGGCTCTCTTTTTCTATAGATGGGCCAGAGTCCACCCTGGACTTTCCCACGTTGCCCATCTCTCCCGCTCAGGCACTCCCCAGGGACAGCCCTCCCTGGCCAGAACCCCTCAGCTTCCTGCACTGTCCACAGGCCCTTCCACCTCCATCTACAGGTCTCCTCCCAGCAGCCCTCCCTGCCCCCACTTCACCTGCTCCCCCATCCTGCCTGTGCCTTTAGCCCTCGTGACAGGTGGGCTCTGCCCTTGCCAGCTCTGAGCACCCCACCCCAGGTCTCCAGGACCTTGTGGAATGGGCTTTTCTTCCTGGACCTTGGGTGTCTTGGGAAAGGACTGCCATGTGCCTGGGCTGCCCTACACCCAGGGTCGGGTGAGCTGCGGCTGCACTCCCTCTAATGCCCTCTTGTCTTCAAGGTCCAGAAGATACCCCCAGCCCCTGCCTAGTATGTAGGGAGGGACTCCCACACCCACATACTTGCCTCTTCCTACCTCTGCCTTGTGCTCACAGATCAGGAGCGGTAGGGTGGGGGGTGTTCAGGATGTGGATCCGTACCCTGGGCTGATTAGACTTCACACCCCTCCCCTCCGCAGAGGACGGACCCTTGCGCTGGAAACAGCTGACACTGTTGCTGGACTGGGCCGAGCAGTTTGAGGCTCTGCACTGAGGTCCCTGCTTGGTGTCCCTCACCAGTGCAGCTGGCACAGAGCCACAGCCTTTCCCTGCCCTTTCTACTTCCCAATTCCTGCTCTTCCTGCTGAAGTCTCAGGACCTCCTGCTGCTCCCAGAGCTAAGTGAGGGCCTTCAGACCAACCCCTTCAGCCAGACAGTGCTAAGCCCTGGGGAAGGGCATGGATCTCCAAGGCAGGCAGGACTGCAGGGGCACGGTGCCAGGGTCTGGCGGGCCACCCCAGGGGAGGCAGTACCACCCAGAAGTGCTGGTGCGGGCCCAGCGGCCAGCGTCTATGGAAAGCTTTAATGGCCCTGCACAGGGGCACAGGGCAGAATCAGCCTGGGCCGCCGGGCGCCAGCATCACCAGATGAACATGGGCTTGCCATCATCGTGTGCCAGCTGGTTGAGGCAGGAGAGCAGCAGCAGCGCATCAGTGAGCATGCTGGGGTGCACAGTCTCCACCAGCACACGCTGCAGGAAATCCATGGTGTAGGAGCCACCCTCAGACGCCGCCAGCTCAGGCCGCTCTCGCAGGATGCCATAGGCATTCACCAACTGCTCGGTCAGTGCGGGGTGCACCCGGCCGTTGTAGCCCAGGCTCTGCAACCTGTTCATGATGCTCACATAGCGCTGCGTGAGCATCTGGCATAGCTCCTCGTCCAGCTTGTGGTCACTAGGGTTCAGGGAGGCCTGTGGAAAGAGCAGCCATCAGGTCCCTTCCACGCCACACCCCAAGCACCGGGGCAAATGATGCTAAGGGAAGTTGTTGGGAGGACCATGCTCAGAGGAGTGGACGTGGAGGGGGTCCTGCGAGGGGCCTGAGGGTCCAGGGTAGGAGAGCCCAATGGGCAGAACTGACAAGTAGGTCCCCCAGGCCTGACTTAGGCAGAGCAAGTGGCCCCCAGAGCTTCCCAGTGGGGCCTCAGCCACAGGAGAGGAAGATCACATCCCCATCGCCTGCTCCATCCACCACCAGGGATTTGGGACTGGGCTGAGGCCATCAGGGGCTGAGGCCAGGGAGCCTGTCTGGGAATCTGGAGGCGAAGGAAGGACAGGGGCGACAGCGGGACTCCTAATACCCCCAAGGCTGCTGGACTCAGGAATCACAGGCTTTCCTGGGCCTCTTCTTGGCTCCCTGCCCTGCTCCCTCTCTGCCCCCTCTGGAATCCCTCCTGTCCTCAGCACCTCCTGGCCTATACAACCTGTGGGGCTGCCTTTACTTCCCCCTTGTGCCTGGACCTGGGGATCAGCAGCATATGGTCACTTCCTCATTGTCCCTGTCTCACCAGCCAGGCAGTGGCTGCATCCTGCACCATCTCATCATGATGGCAGTCCCTCCTCTCCTCCCCCTGCTACTGTCACTTGGGCAGTCACATGAAGCCCCGTGCTCAGCTTGATGCTCTGCTGCCCCCATCCTGAAGTTCTTAATATGTTTTGAACAAACTCCCTGTGTTTTCATTTTGCACTGGGCCCTGTCAATATGTTGTAGCCTGTCTGCTACAGGTGCCCTTGTGCCCTCTCTGCACAGACCCACAGAGCCATGGTCTGAAGTGGGGCGGGTGGGCTCTTCCCTCCTGAGCCCCTCCTGCACTTCCATTGTTCCCACTCTTGGCACCAGGGCTGGCCTGCAGGGTTAGGGTTAGGGTTAGCCCGATCTGGCCCTGATGCTGACATGCTGATTCCCAGCCTGCTGGGAATACTCTTCTCTACTCTGCCCAGACAGGCTGTTCGGGCATCACCTCCCTGGGAGACTCCCTTGGCCGCACCTTCCAGGCTGGTTGTATAAGCAGAGAGCACCAGGCACGGGCTGGACTCAGGACTGGGCTCAGCCTAAGTAACCACTGACCTCTGGCAGGTGCTCCCAGAGCTTTTGTTGCTGGGCAGCACCTGGAACAGCCAGTGTCCCCAAGTCTTCCAGACAGAGAACCAGCACAAGGGGTGAGCAGGGAAATGCCAGCGGCGCCCTAGCAACCAACTCTATGTTGTCTTTCAGGAAAACCCCAGACTTCCAGTGGATGCCCATTCTCCTTGAGTAGCCTTTAATTTTATGTTTGTGAATGGCCTCTCTTGAGAACTTTCCTAACTTGTTAAAAGAACCTGCATGGAATGGGAAACTATGTCCACTCTGGATTTAGTAAATTTGGCTAATCAGGTCGCCTGTACTCTGGAGGATACTGATAAATAGAAAACTACCCAAATCCTCAATCTCCAGCTCCAACAGACAGAGGCCCCCAAACAAAATCTTCCTGGTCTCTGCCATTACTGCAAAAAGCCTTGACAATGGAAGAGAGATTGCGATACGTGAAAGAAGGCCCAACAGCCTCTCCCTCAGGAACCTCTAGGTACACATTCCCAGAGATGGGGCTCTGAGGAATTACAGGGCCACTTCGCCATCCTTCCCTCCAGTCACGTTGGGAAGGGAAACAACCCTTCTGACTGGGAATGAGGTCCTCATTGATGCTGGAGCCAACCCCACCAACCCCCTAAGCTGCCCTGGAGTGATACTGAAGTCTAATAGTGGAGTCACGCAGCCCCCATATGTCTTTCTGTCCCTACCCATCCCTTTCCTCCGTGGTCCCTACAGAACACCCACTGCTCTTTACTTAGTAACTCTGCTCCAACCCGCCTTCTTGGCAGAGATTTTTTGGAAAAATATCATGTAGGAATCTCTTTCTCGTGAAAGGGGGAAATATTTTGGACTTTGGTAAATCAGGTCAAACTGGCTGACTCCAGAGCATCCGTCTCTCCTAATCCCCTTGTTTACTATATTGTTCCTCATTTAAATAAAAAAATGCCTAACTCACTTCCTTCTACTGGGTCAAATACTATCTCTTTATTTTTCTTTTTAATTTTTTATGGATTCATAATAGTTGTACATATGTATGGGGTACATGTGATATTTTTATACAAGTATGTATAATGATCAAATCAGGGTAATTGGGATATCCATCACCTCAAACATTTACCATTTCTTTGTGGGGGAACATTCCAATTCCATTCTTTTAGTTATTTCAAAATGCAGAATAAATTATTGTTAACTATAGTGGCCCTGTTGTGCCACTGAACACTAGATTTTATTCCTTCTATGTTACTAGATATACATATCTTAATGGACAAAATTATCAATATATGTAGGCAGGATTCATAGTGCACCCCATATTAAGATTCAGTTTGACCCATCAAAACTTCTGCCCAGGATTAACCAGTACTTTTTTTTTTTTTTTGAGACAAAGTCTCACTCTCTTGCCTGGGCTAGAGTGAGTGCCGTGGCATCAGCCCAGCTCACAGCAACCTCAAACTCCTGGGCTCAAGCAATCCTTCTGCCTCAGCCTCCTGAGTAGCTTTAACCAGTACTCTTTAAGCAAAGAAGCTCTATTGGGCATTGAAGCCATCATTGAAGAGTAGAAGGCAAAGGCTCATTATCTCATGTACCAGCTTTTGTAACAACCCAATCCTGCCTGTAAAGAACCTGATGCCTATGGGTGGAGATTTGTTTAAGGCCCTCACATGATAGACAATGTTGCTGCACCGTCACCGGGCATCCCAGCCCTGTCCTTGCTCACCCTGATTCCAGTTGGGACGGTTACTGCTCTGTGCAGTGTGTTCTTCAGTATCCTGGTCAACCAAGCCAGCCAATACCTTTTTTCCTTCTCTTGGGAAGGCCAACAATATACCCGGACAATTCTGCTCAAGATTCACTGAAAGCTCCTCTTACTTTTCACAAACTCTAAAGGCCAACGTACAGGATATTTACTTCCCTCAACAATCGACTCTACTGAAGTATGTGGTGAACTTCTCCTCTGTTCTCCCTGGCAGGCAGCATATCAGGAAGACAGTGTACACATATTAAAAGTTTTAGCTACCAAAGGTCGCAAAGTTTCTGAACTTTATGTTCAGAATGTTACAACTGGTAAAACCCCAAGTAAAATATTTTGGCTATTTAATTTCAGAAAGTGGACTACACTTTCTGAAGATGCTGACTGATACAAGGCGTCTTACAATTTTCTCAACCCAAAACTAAGCGCCAATTCCTTTACTCTAGGAATCCTCAGAGACTCTACTGCAAAGGATATCACTACACAACACCACTCATTAACTTCTCTTGCCAGGGTAGTCTTAGATAACAGCATTGCCCCCGATTAGCTGTTTGCTGAATAAGCTGATGCCAGATGCTGTTCCTGGATGAATTTGTCTGGGGAAGTTGAGAATCAACTACACAAAAAAAGAAAATAGGCCACATGGCTACAACAGGGCTCACCCAGCTCCCCATGGTCATTTGATTTGTTTAGTTGGTTACCTTCAGGCCTTGCGTCATGGCTCAAAACTATTGTGCAAACTGGGGTTATATTACTGTTATTTTTTCTCAGTGTTATGCTATTAAAACTTTGTCCTCATTGCCTGTTAAATTTCTGCAAAAGTACAAAGTAATGCTGGCCTAGCATTTTTGAGATGATGGCCAACACCAATGAAACACAAAAAATTAACCTTAACAATGAAATCTAGGCAGACTAAGCCTGAGAGCTTCTTGCAGCCCCCTTGTTGCTCAAATATGGCTAAAGAGGTTTTGTCATTGACTACTAATTGTTAGCCCCACCCTGACATGGGACCAAACCAACCAGAATAGGTCCGTCTTGGCACTGAGGGACAATCAAATCTGACTTTAAAATCATTGTTCAGGCTGGGCACAGTGGCTCACACCTGTAATCCCAGCACTTTGGGAGGCTGAGGCAGGAGGATCACTTGAGGCCAGGAGTTCAAGACCAGCCTGGACAACAAAGCGAGACCCCGTCTCTACAAAACATAAAAAAATTAGCTGGGCATGGTGGTACATGCCTGAGTCTCAGCTACTCAGGAGGAGGCTGAAGTGGGAGGACTGCTTGAGCCCAGGAGTTGGAGGTTACACAGTGAGCTATGATCATGCCACTGCACCCCCTGAATGATAGAGCAAGACCCTGTCTCTGAGAAAAAAAAATGGATCAGCAATGCTTTCAGAGAAAGATCTTGATCAAAAGGGGGAAATGTGTGAAAGTTGCTGGTATGAAAATGGAGTCACTTATGTCAAACTCTAAAAACATGGAGTTGGCGTAGGCTGTGAAGAAGCCCTCATGCACACAGGCCTGGAAGGGATTTATCACAACAAACTCCACAAGGTCACCCTAATCCTGCAGGTCCTCTGTGTCCTGGGGCCTCTGGTGCTAGGCAAGGGGTTGTCCATGCTCGGAAGAAGGCCATCTTATGCCATCTATCTTGGTCATTTTTGTGAGTCAAAGACACACATGAAAAAGCAAACTTTAAACCCTTAGAAGAAAACATAGAATAATTTAGAATACAGAAAATACAGAATACTTTCCGGACTTTCTGAGAGGGAAAGATTTCTTAAACAAGACATGAAAAGTACAAACAATAAAGAAAAAGGTTGATAGTTTTGATCACATTAAAACCTAACCAAAGGAAAAGGCAAGCTCAAACCTGGACCCAAAATCAACCCATTTAACCCAAAGTTGTTCCTGCCCAGACTCCACACAGAAGGTCTGTCTCTAATCCACAAAGACGGCCTGAGAGAAAAAGTGGCTGGGAACTCAGTAGGGCTGTTTTCCCAAGAGAAGCTGGAGTGGGGATCTTTGCCCTGTGCCACCGGCCTGCCCTCCTCGGAGGGCTAGTTCAACAAGATGAGAAGAGACTGGCAGCCTATGGCCCAGCCTGGCCTTGTCACTGCAGGCAGAGCAGCTGCTCCTCTACTAGTGCTCACAGTGCTAGAATATCCTTGTCTTCCTCAGTAAGACCTACTATGACATGCCAGTGGTGGATGGTGTCACCCAGTGCATGGAGGAGGATGAGTTCTCCTACCAGGAGTGATGCCAACCTGTCTTTCTGCAGCCACCTCAGCCCACAAAGGTGCTGAGCCTCTCGGGCAGCGACAGGGCATTCTGCGAGAGGTGAAGCACCCACCATGGAGTCCACGGTCCAGTGGGAAACTGAGGAGGATGTCATCCAACCCTCTAAGAAGTTCCTCCTGGGCATGGCCAATGCTACTCTACCTCAAAGCTGACCCTACACATGGGCGACAGTTTTGGGTTCATGAAACAGAACCAGGATGCCTTCAATGTTATCAGCACTGATTCCTCAGACCCCATGGGCCCCACTGAAAGCGTCTTCAAGGAATCCTATCACCAGCTCATGAAGACGGCCTTAAGGTGGGTGGCAGGGTGCATGCCAGTGGCTCACCTGGATCTCATCAAGGAGATGCAGCAGTTCTGCAAGTGGCTCTTTCCCATTGTGGGCTACTTCTCCTGCACCATCCCCACCTACCTCAGCGGCTAGATGGGTTTCGTGCTGTGTAGCAAAAACCTGAACATTAACTTCCAGGAGCCTATGCAACAACTGACACAGATGCAGGTGGAAAAGATGTAGGGAGCCTTTGTACTGCCCGAGTTTGCCCGCAAGGCCCTGAGTGATGTGAGCCGATCCCAGGTGCCACCACCGACATCACCCAGAACCTGGGACCAGAGAGCCTCCAAGGTGCCTGGGCCCCTCCAGCCCTGGACCAGACCTGCCAGCTCTTGCTCACCAAGCAAGCATTATAGGCCCCGGAATGCTGCCTGGCTTGCCCTGCTGGGTGGACCGTCTGTGTTTGTGTCTCTCTCTGTGCAGCATTCAGCCTCCAAACCTATACCAGCTGTATACAGACCTGTCTCTCTGCCTTTGTTGCTACCCCACCCACCAAACATTTGTATTTGTAACAAAAAAAGGAGAGAAGCCCAATTGGTGAATACATAGGGACATGGTGGTCCCACTCTGTGGTGGCTGGGGAGAAGAGGGCCTGGCACTCAGTACAGACCAGCCGAACGCCCAACCTGGATCCCTCCTCAGTGTCTTCTACAGCCTGCCACACACGGTGGCACAGACACACGCATTTCAACACATTTGCAGAGGTGTCGTCCTCCATGCCCTTCCACAGAGGAGGCTGAATGGATGACATCTGGGAATATGTGGGAAAGAGCCTGGGGCTTGGGGTCCCCAGTAACCAGGCCCGCCACTGCTCAGAGGCTCCCCCAGGGACCCTGGAGAACACAGACAGCACAACGGAGAGCACCCCTGGGAGCCATCATTGGAGGCCACCCTGGTGGCCCAGAGGCAGAGCTGCCTGGCTGTGCTCTGAGGAGGCCGTACCTTGGGGCTCACTCCCTGAGCTCTTGCTGGCCGTGTGGGCTGAGCACTGTGCTTCCTCCAACCCCTTGGATTCTGGCACATTTGGCCTGCCTGGAATCCATGGCCCCTCAAGGGTCCCTCATGAGCCAGCATGCCCCCATCCCTGCAGACCCCTCTGGCGCTGTGTGGGAGACAGCCACACACCTGGATGATCTTCTCTGGAATGTTGGAGACGGTGAAGCCGTAGAGGCGCACGCGCTCTGGAAAGATGCTGGACAGGATTCTGCGGTCCAGCTGGAAGGCAATCTCCCCCACCAGCCTCTCCCAGGCCAGCTGCTTCGACTCTGGGGACAGTAAAGGGTCTCTCAGTTGAGCCACCGGTGGAGGGGTAGCAGGGGAGATAGCCTGGGGGGCCCCTGGACTCCTGCTGAGCCCCTGCAGGTCACTAACCTCTGGTGCTTTCGGGGAACTTGCTGATCTTGCGGTGGGTCAGCTTCCGATCCAGCTCCATGACACTTTTTCGAGACTGTTCTGTGGTGCGTGGACTCCGGGCTTCGCTGACCGAAGCTGGGGAGGATGAGGTGCGAGGCGGGGAGCAGGGGTTGCGTGGAGGAGAGTGGTGGGTGGGTGGGGTCCGGGTGGGGGAGTGCTGCGTCCGTGCCATGTGGGGTGTGCTCAAGGGGGTGCAGCTGGTGGCAGCTTGGGAGGCAAGGTTGGGGGCTGAGGCGAGCACGGTGACAGTGGGCGAGGTGGTGGTGGTGGGGACAGAGGCAGGGACCATTTGTCCCTGGGTGCAGCTAGAATGGCCCCGGGCATCTGTAGTGCCGTAGGAGAAGGCCGTTGGGGTGCCAGGTGCAACCATGGTGCCCACGGGGGTGGAGGTCTGCAGGGGTGTGCCCACAAACGTCATGCTGAGGGGCTCTGGGTCCTGGGCTGGCCGGGGGTTCTCAGTGGAGAGTGGGGCTGGTGATTGGGAGGGGCAGAAATGAGAGGAGGGGGATTAGAGTGAGGTGGGAGGGGCCACCCTGGCATTCTGTGCCTGCCCCCCCACACCTGGGGGATTAGAGTGAGGTGGGAGGGGCCCACCCTGGCATTCTGTGCCTGCCCCCCCACACCTGTTACCTCTTCTGTGCCCGTCCCCCACACCTTTTACCTTTGGAGGTGGCAGCAGGCACCATGCAGGCTCCGTGGGGCCCTGAGGGGCACCCGCGGAGTGTCTCTGCCAGCCGCACCCTTGGGGCCTCCGACAGCACCAGGTTGTTCATGGGGTTGGCCATAGGGTTCTGTGAGATGCCTAGAGGGGCAGCTGTGGAGCTGAGCAGGGGGCTGCTCAGAGAGACGGCCACTGGGCCTGCCACGGAGGCCATCAGTGGGCTGCTCTTAGAGACGGCCACAGGGCCTCCTAGGGGACTGCTGGGAGTCAGGGGCCCGGTAGAGGGCAGGCCCAGGGAGTTGGCCAGGGGGCCGGTCAAAGGGCTGCTCAGGGGCCCAGTGGAGGGCAGGCCCAGGGAGCTGGCCAGGGTACCCTGGTGGGGCACGGCCAGGGGGCTGGCCAGGAGGCTGGTGAGGGGGCTGCTCTGTGGCACGGGCACCGGGCTGGACAGCAGGGTGTTGAGTGGGCCCACCAAGGGGGTCACGAGGGAGCCTGCTGTGGGGCCGGGCTGTGGGCTGCTCAGCATTTCGGTCAAGGGTGCCAAGGCCACAATCCCCATTTCTTCCAAGACTGGTTCGCTTGCTGCTGCTGGAGACGGGGGCAGGAAGACACCTGGGGGACACAGAGAAAGCACTGAGACACCAGATGAGCCCCTCCAGGGCAATGGGGTGCAGTCACGGGCTGTCCCATAGTGGCAGAGCCTGGCCAAGGTGTCCGTTTGCCTCTGATGAGCAAGTGGTCTCACCTGACCTGAGCCTCACTTCCTAGGTGGGTTGAAGTAGTGACCTTTCTGCCTCGAGGGCAGTCTGTGGGGTGGGGAGAGGATGCTCTTTGCTGGGCTCAGAGGACCCTGGACGTGGGCCTGCCTTCCTACCCTCCCCCTGACCTGCCAACAGCCTCATCTCCGGCACTGACTCTCTGGTCAGCCCTCTCAGGCTTCCTTCTCTGACCACCTGCCCCTGAGCCACACAGGGACATACCTCAACCCTCCCCTCAATTGTGCCCCCTGCACTGAACAGCTCACCCCCACCCAAGAGAGTAGAGTCTCACAGCCGCTGGACTCCCAGGTTGCCAAGTTGGCCCCTCTGTTCTCTGGTGGGGAGAAGGGGGCCCCAGCCTCCTGACCACCATCCTTGTGGGAGAGATAAGCCTCTCCAGGTGGGGGCCCCTCCAGGGGTCAGGGCCACAACAGTCAGAGCCCCTCTCGGCCCAGCACCCGCACATGGTCCCTGCCCTGCAGTGCTCTGTGTGGCCACCCGAGAGGGAAGTGCTGGTGCAAGAGGGCAGGTCAGACCCAGCCAGGCACCCAGAGGCCCAGACTCATCGCTTTATACTCCTGGAGCTCTGCCTGGGGCCTGGGGGCCTGTTCTCTGGGTCCTGGAGGAGCGTTCCCTTCAGTGACCACGTTTGGGGGAGAAGCCTCTCGGAGGAATAGCTGCTGGTGGAGGGGGCAGTGCAGGGACAGTTTTTGTGAATATGTAATTTAATTGACAACTTCCACTTTTGTTGCTATTGTTGTAAAAGCAGTACCTGCTTATTATAGGGAAAGAATGGAAATACAGAAAAGTAAAAAAGGATGAAAAACTACAGTTGTCCCACAGCTAGTCACTACTGAAAAGCCCCATTGCCTTGGTGATTGCCTCTACATATTTATACAGACCAGGCATTGGTGGGCATCTTCTGTGATGGGTCAGGTGGTAAATATTGCCAGCTTTGCAGGCCATATGTGGGTCTGTCGCAGCCACTCAAGTCTGTATTGTAGCAAGACGGCAGACACAGACAATCAGAAGTGAGTGGAGAATGGGTGTCAATAAAACTTTATTTCTGGACATGAGTTTTTGAATTTCATGTGTCATAATACAGTATTCTTTTGATTTTCTTTCCATCATTTAAAAATTTAAAATTCAGAGGAAGGAAATAGCAGAGGACGTAAACAGCTGGAAAACCATACCATGCTTGCAGGTTGGCAGAATCAACATTGTTAAAATGTCTATACTACCCCCTACTCTAGGAACCCCTGATCTGATTGCTATCACTGTAAGTTAATCTTGTCTGCTCTGGAATTTCACATGATGAGAATCACACAGTATGTACTTTTTTGTGTTCAACTTGTTTCACTCACCCCAAAGTGAGACTCATTTATTTTGCATGCATCAGGCATTGATTTCTTTTTATTACTGGATAGAGGTTTTATTGGGAATATGCTACAATTTGTTTATTTTTATTTTGATTGACATACGGTTGTTTAGAATTTTTGGCTATTCTAAGTAATAGAAGACAAATAACCCGATGACAACTTCGCACCCAGTAGGATGGCTTAGAGTCAAATATCAAGCAATATCAAGTGTTGCTCAGGATGTGGCACATATGAATCTTTTGTACATTGTTGTTGTGAGTATAAGGTACCACCTGATTTAAAAACTTTAAGTTTCTTGTAAAGTTAATCAAAAACTTATGAAATGATCCTGCAATTCCACTCTGAGGTATTTACCCAAGAGAAATGGAAACATATGTTCTTGAAATTCTAGTCCTCTAATATTCAAAAAATACTTTTTGGCCATTCTTATATCTTCTTTGTGAAGTATCAGTTCAAATCTTTTGCCATTATTGGGTTATTTGTCTTCTTAAGTTTTAAATGTTCATTATATATTCTGTATACAAGTCCTTTTTCAAATATATAATTGAAGAACTTTCTTGTCTGTGGCTTTTCTTTTCAATTCATTGATGGATTCTTTGAAGAGCAGAAGGTCTTTTTATTTTGATAAAGACCAATTTAACATTTTTTCTTTTATAGTTAGTGCTTCTGGGGTTTGTCTAAGAAAGCTTTGCCTAGTCCCAAGATTGTGAAGATTTTCTTTTACACTTTCTTCTAGATATTTTATGGATTAAGTGTTACACTTAGGTCCATATTTACTTCAAATTACATTTTGTGTATAGGGTGATATAGGGGTTAAAGTTCATTTATCCAGTTGTTCCAGTGCCATGTGGTGAAAAGGCCACCCTTTCTCTCACTGAATGTCTTTGGCACTACTTTGAAAATCATTCAGCCATATATGTGTGGCTGTATTTCTGGAATTTCTATTCTGTATTATTGATCTACAAATCAGGCTTTATTCCAGTATCATATTGTCTTGGTTACTGTAGTTTTACAGTAACTCTTGAAATAAAAAAAAGTTTTTTATATTGTTTTCACTACTCTAGCTTCTTTGCATTTCCATATAAATTTTAGAACCAAGATGTTTATTTCTATAAAAAAATTCTACTGGGATTTTGATTGAAATTGCAGTGATTCTATATATCAGCATTAGAAGACTGGACATAATTTTTATATTGAGTCTTCTAATTCCACAAATATGGTATATCTCATCATTATTTAGATCTTTAATTTCTCTTAGCAATGTTTTACAATTTTTTGTGTAGAGTTTGTATATATTTTATTCCATTTGCATGTATTAATCTTGTATTCTGTGTACTTACTAAGTTAAATTATTAGTTCTTGTAGGATATTTTGTTCTTCATACAGGTTGAACATCCCTAATCCAAAAATCCAAAATCTTTCAAATTCAAAAACTTTTTGAGCACCAACATGATGCTCAAATAAATGTTCATTGGAGCATTTGAGATTTCAGATTTTTGGATTAGGGAAGCTCAACTGGTATGTATTCTACAAATATTACAAAATCTGTCCCCCACCAAAATAAAGAAATCCAAATTTAGAAATACTTCTTGCCCCAAATATTTTGGAGAAAGGATACTTAATCTGTAGATCTCATAATGTTTTCTAGATAAACAACTGTGTCATCTATAAGTAAAAACAGTTGTACTTCTTTCTGTCCAATCTTTGTGCCTTTCATCTTTTCCTTGCTTTATTTCACTGGCTGGGGTCTTCAGTACAATATTTAACAGGTAAGAGAGCATTTGTCTTTGTCTTGTTCTGGAGTGTAAAGAAAAAAAACATTGTCTTTCACCAGTAAGGATGATGTCAGCTGTAGGTACCTGTATTAGGAAGGTTTCTTTTATTTCTAATTGTCTGAGAGCCTTTTTCTTATTGATATATGGTGAATTTTGTCAAATGCTTTTTCAGCATCTCCTGAGAAGAATGTGTATTGGATACATATTCTATAGAGCATTCTATGGATATCACTTAGGTCAAGTAAATGGATAATGCTATTCAGGTCATCTATATCTTTACTTTGTCTATGAACTACAAAGCATGATGTTAAAGTTCACAACTGTAGTGGTGCATTTATCTGTTTTCACTTTGAATTTTATAAGTGTTTGCTTCATGCATTTTGATGCTCTGTTGTGAAGTGAACAAATATTTAGAATCATTATGTTTTCTTGGAGAATTTACCCGTTATCATTTTATAATGTCTTTCTATCCTTTTCATCCTTCCTTATTCTAAAGTCTACTTTGTCTCGAGTTAATATAACTACTATAGCTTTCTTTTGACTATGTTAGCATGGTCTATATTTCTCTGACATTTTAATTTCAACCTGAGTATTGATATTTACAGTGTGTTTCTTGTAGACAGAATATAGTTAAGTTCTCTCCAAATCTGCCAGTCTCTGTATTTTAACTAGTATGGTAAGACCATTTACACTTAAGGTAATTATTGATATAGTTGGATTAAAATCTACCAACTTTATAACTTTTTTCTATTGCTTTTTGTCTCTTTTTTCTTTTCTGATTTTGAGCATTTGATACAATTTCATTTTATCTTCTCATCTCAACATATCATTTACATTTTCTTTATAAAAAGCTTTTTAGTGGTTGTCCTAGAGTTAACAATATACATTTTTAAATAATCTAAGTCCACCTTCAAACATAATAACATTATTATTCATATGTAGTACAGGTACTTTATAGGGCATTTTCATTTCCTCCCTTCCAACTCTTGTGACATTGTTGTTATTCGTTTTACTTATCTATATGCTATAAACCCAGTATACTATTATTATTGCTTTAAACAGTTATCTTTTAGATAAATTAATAAGAAAAATAAAGAAATTTATTTTACCTTCTCTTATTTCTTTTCTGATGTCCTTCCCTTCTTTAGGTTAGTCCAAGTCTGAACTATATCATTTTCCTTCTGCCTGAATAATTTCTTTTAATATTTTCTATAGGACAGTTCGCTGGCACTGAATTGCTTCAGTTTTTGTTTGTCTGTGCAAGTCTTCACTTCTCCTTTACTTTTGAAGGATAATTTTCCTGGATATAGAACTGGCAATTTTTTTCTTTTAACCCTTTTAAATTTCTACCCACTCTCTTCTTGCTTTTAAGGTTTCTGATGAAAAGTCTCCTAGAATTCTCATCCTTTTTCCTTTATATGTAAGGTGTTTGTATGAGTTTGCTTGTTTTTAAAATCTAGCTTCTTTCAAGATTTTACCTTTATTTTGTGTGTGTGTATGTGAAGGGGGTGTGTAGTTCAACTATGATATACCTAGGTGTAGTTGTTTTGGTATTTACCCTGCTTTGTGTTCTCTGAACATTTGGATCTGTGGTCTGATGTCTGTCATTAATTTTGGAAAGTTCTCAGTCATTATAACTTGAACTATCTCTTCTGTCCTCTTCTCCTCCTAGTATTCCAATAATGCATTTTATATATTTTAAGATCAGTCCATAATTCTTAGATGTTCTGCTTTATTTTCGTTCATTTTCCTCTTTGAATATCAGTTTGGATATTTTCTATTGTTCTACATTCAAGTTCACTGATTCTTTCCATGTCTGTGTTGAATCTACTGATGATCTCATTGAAGGCATTCTTTATCCATGTTAAAGTGTTTTTTTTTTTTTAATTTCTAACAGTTACTTTTGATCCTTTCTTAGAGTTTTCATTTCTGTGCTTACATTACTCATCTGACATTACATTACCTTCTCAATGTAGAAGAAGGACATTTACTGAGATGAAGAAGGAATCTGTGAGGAAGCATTTGGGGTATCCATTTGACTGTCCACTGGAATTAAGGAGAGGACTGGGAGAGAGTATCATGAAGTCACTTAGGCCTGACAGCAAGAATGTATAATTGGGGGGTAGTGTCATGCAGGACTTTCTTCAGTAAGGGTTTCTAACCTGGAAACCTAAACAGGACCTAGGGGTGTGTTTCAGTTAAACCTCAGCACAAACTTTCTAATAGTTAAACTTTTAAACTATTAACTTAATGTGACTATTCTTACCATAAAGCCTTACCTTGTGAGCTACAAGATGGGATACCTAACTCAGGTGAGGAGAACTAAGGAAGGCTTTCTGTAGGAGGAAAATTAGAATTATCCAGGTGAATGGGTAGATTTGAGGATGGTAGAGCATGGAATTTGAGAACACTTCAAAGCAGTTCGGGAGATCTGCAGCTTAGAACAGAAAGGAGTAAGCAAAACTAAAAACTATAACCACCACTGCCAGCAGCACAATCCAACATCTTGAACAGAAAATAGGCTGCATTTTAAAATTATGAAATGCTCATCCCTGGAGTGTTCAAGCAAAGGCTGACTGGCCACCTAGCAGGGGTGTTGGGAAGGATATAAGGGAGACATGTGGTTGGACTGTTGGAGGCCACACATGCCCCATTCTTCCCATTCCCTTGCAAAGAGACTTCCCAACTAAAGTATCTGGCCTCCCTCCTGCCTCCATGTGCTGCTCGCTCAGCCCAGTTCCATGTTCTGTGCTCTCCTATGACCCATGTGCCTGATGCAGTCTGCTTTCTGCCAAGTGCTAAAAGGGACAGTGCCCAGTTGTACAGTTACTGGGATGTTTAATTCAGACAGAAAAATTCTTAGCAAATCAATTTGTCTAAAAATCCAAATGACATTCTCCAGAAATCTTTATCAGGAATAAAGCTGATATTCTGATCCATATTTACCTAACTAATGTGTTTATTTCTCATTGAAAGGAGTATTTTTTGCTAACCCCATAAATCCCTGGATGACATCTAAAGTCGTTTCAGCACTCAGAAGTCTGTTACCCTGAATCATCAAAAAACCAAGTTAAATACCCTTGATTTAAGAATGCTGAAGAATATATTTTTTAAAAAGTTGGTTAGTAAGTTAGAAAGTTGTAAGCTTCCCATAAAAGGGATTAAAATAAAGAAATGCTATTATCAGAAAATTAACTTATGAGAAAAACTCATGCCCTAATGACATCAGGAACTTTACTACATAGATATAAAATTATGCTCAAGGTTCAATAAAAAGTATAGAGCAGTTCACACAAAAGAGAAATGTAACAAAATACAAAGATATAGAAAAGTAGAACACAATATCCAGAGGGGAAAGCAACAGAGACAAGAAAATGTGCAGATGAGACACTGGGTAGTTAAATATGTCCACATTTTATTTTGTTCTACTGGATTCTTCCTAAGTCATAATCTCATAGGTAAGTCACATGAAGTAATTATTCTACTTCTTTTGACACTTGTTAACTATAGACCCATTGGTCTCTATAGGAGCTCTAACCATAATAAAAGATTCAGAAGACAATAGCAGGAGGATAAAGGGATGGAACAGCTCAGAAAAATCAGCACTGAAGGGAACAATGTTAGCAAATGCACAGAACCACGTTTCAAAGGTCTGAAAAAGACAAAGTGGTCTCCCCTTTATTCAACAGCATAAGCAGAATTTCCAAATTTCAAGGTGCTACATCTCAGCAGGATATTTTTTTTTAAGGGAAAAGAGGCACAAATGGGGAATAGCTGAAGCACACAGAAAGGAAAGAGGTACCATCTATTTTGTAGGAGACCATTTAGACATAGGACAAATCAATAGGGACTACTTGTAGGTACCTATATAGGAACTATTCTTGCAGAAATCTAAACTATACCCATGGTTGTCCCAGGAAGTAGACACAAGGAAACCCTTTATACATTCAAAGTAGCTTTTAAAAAATTTTTCTGTTCTGCAAAGCTCTGAGGGCTTCACTCATGAAAATAAGTCTTTAAAAATTAGCAGGGGAAGAAGCCCTTTACAGATGGAGGATTTGAAGCCGAATGAGGCGAGGCAACGTTAGCAACCACTGCAGGAAGAATACCTGGCAGAGCCAGGGGCTGAAATCCCCTCAAACCTGAAAAGATTCTTAACTGTGTATAAAACAGAATCTGAAAGTTGCCTGCCAACTTAGGCCTGGCCCCAGCAGGACCTCCTCATCAGTATTCCAGGCCAGGCCTTAGAAAGCTAGGGAAAGAATCTTGCAAGCACAGGAAAATAGACATATGTCTTTCCTTCAAGCCTAATCTGATGACTTAAATCTATATATCCTAGTGCCTCTCCCATGTTCTAACCATCTTACTCCTTTTTAAGAGTGCTTCTGTTGGGAGTTAACACTAGTACAGTGGTCCCCATTAGCCACACTTTCATTTCCTAAGGTTTCAGTTACCTGTGGTCATCTGTGGTCCAAAAATGGGTGAGTAGAGTATAAGAAGACATTCTGAGAGAGAGAGGTCACATTCACATAGCTCTTATTATAGTATATTGTTATAATACTTCTATGTTGTTATTAATTATTGTTAATCTCTTACTGTGATTAATTTATGATTTAACCTTTATAATAGGTATGTGTGTATAGGAAAAAACAGTACACATAGTTTGGTATTGTGTACATTTTCAGGTATCCACTGGGGGTCTTAGAAAGTATCCCCTTCAGATAAGGGAGAGACTACTGTAGCTCCTCTTCCGACTAAATGCATCTGCCACAAGTAGCAGGTATCTTCTGGACACAATGAAATTATCATAAATTTGAATAGGAAATTTGCCAAAAGGTTTTGAGCACTAGTAGGTTAAAACATATCTAAAATTTTCTTAGATTTTGGAGCAACTTGGAGAAAATCTGTTTATAATTTAATGTCCTTCAAACAAATACGTAAGAAAAATGTTAATATAATAGAACTGTTTTTTAAAAAAATAAATATGGAAAATTTAAACAATTACCCAGGTTAAAAGGTAATTTTCAAGTCCTAGAGCCTCAGGAGGCTGAGGCAGGAGGACAGCTTATGCCCAGGAGTTGGAGGCTGCAGTGAACTATTATGGTGCCACCCCACATTCCAGCCTCGGTAACAGAGTGAGACTCTGTCTCTAAATAATAAATGAATAAAAATAAAAAAGGATAATTTTCAAAAAAGGTTAAAATCATGACCCTCATACAAATACACAAATGAACATGTCTTTAAGATTTTAACTTATTAATTCTGACACTAGCAAGATGTTACAACAAGCTCAAAGGAGAATCCAAACAGCAGACACAATTAAAGATCATGAAGACTGAAATGAATGTGTACATGGGAGGCGAAACTCACCTTTTCCCCAGTGGCTAGAGAAGGCAACTGAACCTCTGTGGGACAGAATTTACATAGACAAGAATTATGTTGTATTACTATCAGTTATCTACAACTCAGAGTTACAAAATAGCTCCCAAGAATTGGATTTAGATAGCCCAAAATGTTGAGCTATAGAGAGGATGATGTATAGTTTTCCACGGAAGCACAAATTTTTCCCTACATGGGTCACTGACTTATTTACTGCTATAGTCTCCAAACCGGGTACATGGTATTGGATGAATGAATGTCTACTATGTGTCAGGCATTAAGCTAGGCCTTTCACATGGATCATCCCATTTAATCTTTACAACAACTCTTTAAGATAAATATTTTCATTTTACCAACAAGAAACTAACTTGTGTGACATTACGTTGCTATTACACGTCAAAGGTTGGGGTGGGGGACAGAGGTGAAGATTTGCCTCAGACCTATGATTGGAAAACCTGTCTCTCTTTTCTTCTTCTTTCCGTTTCATATATTTACTTTTTATTTACAATCACTGGATCATCTGCCTCTAAAGCAAGGGCCTATTTATATATAACATTGATACAACATGCTTCCTTAAGGAGCATGATATTGGAGAGCTTCACTTTAAGAAAAATATAAGAACAGTAGCACCCGAGAGAAACTAAGCAAAACTAAGAGACACGTGAACAATTTTGGGGTTTTTATTGCAGCCTTGCAGATTAGCACAGGATATTTACCAGCCCAGACTCTTTGCTTTCCCTTTAGCTGCTCATTTCCCAGTTTTCAGGACAATAAAGCCAGAATTCAACATTGTTTATGTGTGCTGTTTTGTCATTGCAGAAATCAGGGTAGCACTTAGGAAAATGGCAGCAGTGCACATTCATCTTACCCTCACTGTGACAGTGAATGACCTTCACAGCAACACCATGAGGTAGGTACTATTACCATATCCTTTTTACGGGTGAGGAAAGCTGAAGTTCACCTAGCAACCTTCACAAAATCACACAGCTGTTTTGCAGTTCTGGGCTTCAACCTGGCACTTCTAACCACCCCCTGCCCTCTCCTAAGTCACTCTACTATCTGCACAGCCTGTCAAGGTTGGCTTTGGCATCACTCTTGATGTTTTACAAATCTCTTTGCCTAATCTATCATAGCCTCCAAGGGGACTGGGATTCCCACAGCTTCCAGCATCACAGGGCTGGTAATCATAGGCTGGCTGGAGTCCTGAAAGCTATTTTTTGGCCACTTGGCACCTGCGATCATTTGGATGCTTTACATTCACCCTTACAGAGGCAGGGGCCAGAGAACAGGGGAAGAGAGTGGTCTTCTGAGGCTTCAAATAGGTGAATGTCAAAAAGATGTGGACCAAATGTTAATCTGAAATCATTCTCTCTGTTCCCTAAGTCCCCAAATAATTCCCTGCTTTCTTTTCTTGCCAGAAAATAGGCTGCCCTTAGGATGAAGTAACAATATGTTTCTCGACACCTCCAGGTGAGTCTTGACATGAATGATGACACAATACTGGCATGCAGAAGGTGTCAATAAATGGTTAACTTCTTGGTTTTCCTACATTGTTTCATTTAATCTTCACAATGCCTCTCTGAGACAGGTGTTATTATTATCTTTATTCTGGAGAAGAGGAAGTGAGGTTAAATAATTTGCCTGAGTTAAGCAGCTCGCCCAAGATTGCAAGAAGGTTGTGATTTACCAACACCAGAGGTGTTTCATGGAGATCAAGAGTGCCACCCAAAGCATATGACAACGGTTTGAAACACATATCTCATTCCCATGTCCCTGTCCTCATGTCACTTAGCAGAAAACCTTGGGAAGGGGTACCATTTACTCCATAAGCATTGGAGCATGGATCTTTATTTCTGAGGAGTGTAAGGCTCATCTTCTTCAAACCATTATAAATGCTTATCCTTCCCTCAAGGGTACCTCATAATTCTCACCCCTAATAAAAGATAACACCGCTTTCAAATAAGATCATGAAAAAGGCTTCACCATTACTATAACACAGACATTAAGAAACATTAAGGAGCCATTATCTGATGAAGGCTATCATAATCAGGGGAATGATACTGATTGATCACTTTTGGGTGGGGGGATAACTGATCTCATATGAGCTTTTCTTATATTCTTAAGGAACTAAAAAAATAAATCTGGGTACTTGGAATCTAAGCTAAGTGCCCACACTGCCTTCAGAATTTCAGAAATTTCATCCAAAAGAGCCATTACCTCTAGTTTGGGGGAGAAAGAAGTGCACAAAAGACCATTTTTACACTTAAGTTAGGAGGACTTCACTCTCTTGTTTGTTAATTCTGCTTGAGCTATGATTGGGTATGTTCCTGATATATTTAGACATTACCAACTTGGTGAGCAGGAATCTAAGATCATACAGCTCAGCATTTTTTAAACATTTAGTGCCAGAACTCTTTTTAAAACCAAATCAAATTTTCTATATGATTTGACTATATAAGACAGACAAAGGGAGCTGATTTGGTTGACGTACCCTTTCTACTCAAAGCACACCCATGTCCCTTTGGCGGCCAAAGGCTCCAAGGAACACACTTTGAAAACTACCAAGTCCTGCTCTAGGAAGGTGAAGTAGATATGCCCTAGATCTCATAGCTACAGGGTAAGAACTGAACTGCAAAAATAAATCGTTTCTGCTTAACGAGTCCCTTTTCAAAGTAATAGGTGTGAACAGAACAAGAGAAGTTAGGATTTTTCAAGATAGAAAAGAGGGTTTGGAAAGAGTTTTGGCATCTAGAATGTTGAGCTCTTCCATGGCAAGTCATCTTCCCACCAGTGTATCTCTCACAAAAAAGGAAGGATCTGGACTAGAATGAGGACTTCTTAACACTGTTTCCCCCTGAAGCCACACAGTGTTGGTGCAGAGTGTGTCCTCACTCCTGCCTTTCATGGAGCTCTTTGGGAAGGGGTGGGGGAGGAGTGTCACCTGCATACAGTCAGAATCTTAGGGTGGGAGGGCAGGCCAGGTCTGCACAAGTCCCACTTACGCTGATGGGCTGCCATGAAGGGCATATTTGCTCTGTCTTGCCCACTCCACTCCCTGACTGAGAGACTTGATCTGAAGAGCCTTCATGGTTTATTATACTGTCCTATTTTCTGCTTCCAAGTACTTCCTGACCTCCACCTGTAATATTCAAATACCTTTGATCTCAGTGGAGTTTTAATTGACACCTGGAAGGTATTCATGTCAAGGGCAGTGGGTTCGTAACCTTACATTTCATTTCGAGAAGCTTGGACCATCTCTGGGCACAGACATAAGCAGGTGGTCATTGGATGGAATCCAGCCACCATGTTGTGACGGTCAGGGCAACTGACTTTCCACCAAGACTCTTTCACATCATTGGATATATGTGTATAGCTTACCAAGTCAGAAAAGTCAACAAACTTTATATTAAAAATGAAAAAGAGATTTTCTCTATTTAGAAAACTTCCCTGCTTAGATCTACATAGTGATCCTATAATCACATTCATCTGAATAACATCCCTTCCTTTCCTTTTCTCCAGGATTGGTGTGATCCTGTTTTCTCTAGGATCCCTCAACCCCTCATCCTGATTCCCATACACTTTTACACTGGACACTCAAAATCCACGGTTTTCTATAATAACTGTGTATGCTTGTTGAGTAGCATGGCTCACATGGATCTGGAATTTATCACCCCTTTTAAAGTAAACTCACGCCAGAAAATTTCAGCAGGGAGATGCCTTTTCATTGCAAGGGTATGGGAAAGGCCATCGGGACAGGGAGGGGAAATGCGAGTGAAATATCTTGGATACTGCATACTTTACCAGTTATGTCATGCTGTTTGAATGACTCACTGTAGATCTGATACTGATTTGGACAATGTTTCTTCAGCCATTTGCAGACATCCTGCTGGGTCCACAGAGCCACTGGTTTAGACAGCTTCACCGTAGCTGACTATAAATAAAGAAGGAAAAGAAGATCTGTGAATGCTGGCCCTATGCCTAGGAAGGCACTGCTGCTGTTAAAGGTCTTAGAGTGTGGTAAAGGCTACAAACTGGACTCTCTGAAAATAAATATCTGGCTCTCATCTTCCTCTTAACCTCTGCAGACCTTCCCGATACTGCTGAAAACCACAAAGAAAAGGTCTAGGTGGAGAAGCCATGAAAATTATCTCAAGTTATCATCTCTGCTGGGAAAAAGTCCCCAGAAATCCTTAGGAGGTAGTATTTTCTAATGAATACCAACAAGAATATGGAGTTGCTAAGCAATTAATTAAATTTTAGGGGAGAAATAGCTACCTCCAAGAGCCTTTCTCTGTATTCTAAGAGGATGTCTCTGACATCTCTGGGGCCTAGTAAAATAGTGGCTCCAGCAGGTGCTAATAATTATTTTAGGAATGAATGTTATAGAAGTTAGATAGCTACAGAATAAGAAGGACAAATCTGCCTGGGGGCTCTGGACTCAGGGTGGCCCTGTAAAGCCTAGGAACATTAGTTACGCCACAGTGGGGAAGCAAAAAGCCATTTCCACCTGCATGTGGGGAATGGCAATAAGATAATGGGGGTAGTTAGGCTTTATATAGAGGACAACTAGTCAAAGCCTTTTATTGCTCATTGGATATTTCACGGAAGTATTTACGAGAGAAAAATAAAAAAGCCAAATCAAAAATACACAGAGGTGCCAAGAGCCTAGCCTTTGACAAATGGCAGATTACAAATTACATTTATTAGTTAATTAGTTATTAGTTTATTAGTTAATAAGCATCAACTCTGTCCCAGATGCTGGTTTCCCTCATGAGTCTCAGGAACTTGGTTTATACTAGATTAAAGCTTCACTATTAACAACTTTTATTACTCTGGATCAGTGTTTGCCAAAAAAGCAAGGCTACAATACTGATAGTTCTTTAAAGGATCTTGGGTGGTATAAAACCTGGCCTCAAATATCACTGCCCTTCTCATCCGGCATTACTTTCTTTCACTTCTCTATCAGTCTTTCAGATTAAGGCAAGGGGAGAACCTTAATTTGGTAGGAGTGTGATTTAACATCTTTCTAACACCCACTAACATGCTTTCTTGATAGAGGGCTCATTTGAGTCTCAGAACCTTTGGCAGAATGCAGTGTATCTAGTATCCAACGACTGTTTGGTTTTACTTCTGATATCTTTAAAGCTACCTTTAAGTTATGGACAAAATAAATTTTATTTCCTGTAGTGATATCTAGTTTGCTTTTAAAACAAATTTGAGGTTTTTTTTTTTTTAAAAAAAAACTACTCAGGCCAATTTAGAGAAAACAATTAAGGAAACAATGGTACAGATGGTGAGAAGATAGTAGTAAAAATAGTGGACATAATATGCAAATGATTCAAGTTTGGAAAGCATAATGCTCAGCTGTTATATTTTATTAGTATGTTTCCAGCCATGAGTCCTTGAGCCATGAATTATAAAATAATCACAAACAATGCTTATCTTGATTGATATATGTACATATATTCATACATACTTGTACATAGATATATACATGTATATCTGCTTTTCATTCCACATGACCAAGATTTCTTCCACTGATATTTGAGGTTGATATTCCCTCCCCTGGAATTTCAGCAGTGTATGTAATCATCCTGATTAATGGGGTAAGTGGAATTGATGCTATGTGACTTCTGAGGCTAGATCATAAAAAGGATACAGCTTCTGCCTGCCTCACGCTTTTTAGCACTCCCCTTTGGAATCTAGCCACCATGCTGTGAGGAAGCCCAGGTCACATGAGGAGACCATGTGTTGGAATTTTGGCCAATCCCCCAGCTAAAGTCTCAACTAACCATCAACATTACCCCCAGACAAATGACTAAATAAGCTTAAGACAATTCCAGTCACCAGCCTTCAAATCTTCTAGCTGAGGCCCCCAGAAGCCATGATAAAGAGATAAGCCATTTTGCTATGCCCTGTGCCCAGATTACCCACATAATCTGTTAGCATCATAAATACTTGTCTTATATCACTAAGTTCTGGGGTAATTTGTTCAGCAACCCTAGTAACTGGAATGCTTGGTGAGAATGGGAGGATGAGGGCTGTTATAACTGTGCTCCTTAGAGTGTGTTGTACATCCACAATGAATTAGTGAATGAACGAATGATTGAAATGAAACAATTTTCATGGAGTCAGTGTTCACGGACACACTTTACTATTTAATTGGCAGTGACTTTCAAGCCTAGCCCTTGCCACTCAACGCCATTGTGTGTGGTGCTTACTTAGCTCCTAACCAAATGTATCTGCTCCTGCCTCCCACCTCTCCTCCCAAAGTCCTGGGCTGCCGGCCATTTTCCCTCCAACCTCTGCATGAAACCAAATTGATTGTTTCCTAATTTTGATGACAGAGGAGGACCGCAGGCATGGAGGGTGTAATTTTTGTTGTTGGTGGTGGTGGTAAAGTTTGGATTTTTTCTTTTTGCCCATCATCATTTCCTTTCCTTTGCATGACTAGGAAACCAGAATTTTAGATCTTCTAGCTAGAAATGCACTTACCACCACGTTTCACAAATCAGCACCTCTGCATCTGGTTCTTTCCTGCTTTACAATTTTTCCTTCAGATTAGCTGAATGAGTTTATAGCTGACAAATCATTACCCTGAAACTCTTGCAAGTTTCTTGCAAGTAAAGCTAATCACATCATTGGAAACCCTGCACAGAAGGCTATAAATTAGGAAAGGCAAGGCAGAGGATGAAGTTGCTTGTACATCAATATACTAAACTTCTTTCTTCCTGGAAGGTTATTCTTTAACATGCTCATTTCCTAGGAAACAGAGGACTCTCAGCATCAACTGGGCTTCGGGTGCAGATTTACTCAACATGCAGAGTCAACTCAGAATACATCCTCACTAGCCCGGCATGAATGCTTTTGTTATAATTTCGTTTTATCATAATTTTAGGGAGTCTGAGAACATTCAAGGAGATGCTTTGCTTTCCTTCAGAATATATTCTCTAAGCAGTAATTTGGTACCACTCAAAGCTTTAGGCATGGATTTTTAAGATTTTATGAACTTACAGAGATGCCTCCATGTAAACTGGTATTACAAATAAAACAAAATAATTAGGAGATAAAGATTTCTACCATTAATAATCACTGTCTTTTCTTTTATTTATTTATTTATTTATTTATTTATTTATTTATTTATTTATTTATTTTTCTTTTTTATTGGGGGACAACTACAAAGCAATTACAGTATAATGTTTACAGTCACAATTTATAGTGAGCTGATCTCCCAAAATATATTACCACTCAAGTTGACCTATCTTGTTACATTCAAAAATCTACTCTGTCAAAGTAGTCCATAGAGAACATACCTAGTGCTCCAACTGTATCTACGTACAACCAACACTCAAGTGTATAATTAAATGATTTTCAGTGAATTTACCAAGGTGTACAGTTAATCACATGAATCAATTTTTGAGGAATTCCTTTTCCCTATTGAGACCCCTAATTCCGCTCCCCAGCTACTTTTCAAGCATATCCCACCCCTCCATGACCCCCCCATGTCACTCAGCCTTGGGTCTACCCCCCACCCCCCAATTCCCCAGTGTTCACTCCCACCCTTTGAGCACCATAGTGTTAATCAGTCAATACCAATTTGATGGTGATTCCTCAAAGAGCTAAAATTAGAATTACCATTCGATCCAGCAATAGCATTATTAGGCATCTATCCAAAAGAGCATAAGACATTCTATGATAAAGACATCTGCACCCGAATGTTTATGGCAGCACAATTCACTATTGCTAG
>CAUYRT010081930.1:0-21910 GCA_963574885.1 Lepilemur ruficaudatus
TGGAAACAAAATTTTATCAAAGAATACCCTTGATACAAATTATCTGTTGAAACAAAGACTAAGAGACACTTGATAATATCCCCACAATTATCTTTTCAAAAGAATAATGAAACAAAGCAAAACAAGGCCAGAAAATGTAGGTAATAACAATAAATGATAATGATGACTTATAATCAAAATTTACGAGTTAATGCTTTGGCTGAAAAGTTCTTCTCTATAGGATTATCAACTGTTTTGCTGAAACTGATTCATTTCCCTAAAACTACTTCATAGTTTTTAACAGTAAAATGAAGCAAAAAGATGTTTATATAACTTCTTAGTCTATCAGAATACATATACATACACACACACACACAGTGTCACTCTTGCCTACTTGATGACTGCTTTGATATAAAGTATATGGGATAATAAAATTTGTATACACTGACAGGTAATGAAAAAACACTTGAAATATTGCAACAAGTATTCTTTCTCACAGTTACTCTCTGCAATTGAGCTTTTCAATGCAAACTTCTTAAGAGTAAGGAAATTATCTGTTTTGTTTACCATTGCATTACCTAGGTCTGGAGTGGTGCCTGACATAGCAGGCAGTCAGCAAATATTTGATAAACATATAAAGACTTGAATGAATGACCACGTTAGCTAATTCATATGTACTCTTTCTGAGGGTATCACTAGTCCAACTGGGTCTAGAATAGAATTGCTTTCATCTTAGGAAAGACCAACTAGCTAATCTTTCAGTCATGGTCTGGCAGTTTTTTAGACATTTCTTCCAAATGTAGGACAGCTACTTAACAGCAATTTTTAATCTAGGAGACTCAGGCCAATGTTTTGCATGATAAGTAGGTTGGATCTAGACATAGTTCACCATAGACCACTTTTAAAACGTTTTCTCATGTGAAAAAGTCCATGAAGAACACCTTCAACTATGTATTCACTTATGGACTGAGGTGCCAAAACTCACCATAAGATCCCCATTTATAAATGCTCACACAGAGTGTGTCCTATAATATCCCAGCAAACAGGAGATACAGTAGGAATGGCCTTTCAGAAATAATAAAACAGAGGCTGTGTCCACCACCATTTTAACTTTGTTCTTTAGTGATATTTAGCTGCTTTCAATGGGTGGCTTTTATCTTTTCCTCTACCTCCTTTCCCTTATACAGAGATGAAGAAGAGAAGAATTGACATCTCTAGAAAATTTGGCTTTATCACTTTAAACATAGAGCATCCCGAATGGATAATAAATAGACCCTTTCTGTGTTATCTGTAGAAGGAAAGATGTGATCTATTTTAGAAGTAAAATAATTTTTATTGACAAATAGTACCCTAATTTAACCAATTTATAAGTAACAATCTTGTTTGATTATTTAATTTTCCTGGTTCACAATTTGCAATTTTTATCTAGAAGTCCATTATCATGGTTTAGAGAAGTGGCTTCCAACTTTTTCCATAACCAAGTACACAAACATACACACACAATTTAAACAAAAGTCACTTGAAGCAATAGTTACCTTATTGCTTGTAACTTACCATGAAGAAAACAGTTCTAATATTTCCTATTTTGTTTTAACATGTGACATTTCAGCTATTTAAAAATACTGATCTTTAAGTTGCTAGCTACTAAATTAGGTTATGATCCATTAATGAGTTATCTAAAGCACATATTTAGAGTAATTCTCTGAGCTGTAATCTAAAATAATAAAACATTATTTATATATTACTATATTAATTAAGTCCCTTAGTCTTGCCAAAAAATCCAGCACAACATAATGTTCATAAACAAAATGTGAGGAAAATAAAAGACTGTAATCTTCAGTTTTCTCTGTAGGAGATTGAGTTTTCCAACTTGGTCACAAAGAAATATTTCATTCTCCATGTTCTTCTGACATTGTGACATTCACATCCTGCTATTAAGATATGGGGTCTCTGGTCCCTTGGATCTGTGTAGGTCTACATCTATGGCAAGAGAGTCACCACGTGACTAGGTTATTAAAGGAGAGAGATACAACTTCTGCCTGGAAGCTCCCTCTTGGAATCCAGTCACAAGGCTGTGAAGATGATGACATGGAAAGCCCATGTGCCCCTGGTCTGACAGCTCCCAGTGAATTCCTGTCAAGAGCTGACCTGAACACCTAGACCTTTGAGAGGGTGAACCCTCAAATGATTGCAGTCCAACCTTCATGTCACCTCCTGTCGTTGAGTCTTCTCAGACACCGTAGAGCAGAGATGAGCCATCTGCACTGTGCCTTTTTCAAATTCCTGACTCACAGAACATATGAGTGTAATCAAATGATTATTTTATACAGTTCAGTTTGGTTTTGTTTGTTATGCAGTGATAGCTTACATTAGCAACCTATATTCCTATTCTATTCTGAAAGTATTATATATTGACAGTCTTTCCGTAACATTATTGGAATATGTAAAGAAACAATTACTATATTGAATCAAATTTTAGGAGTAGAACATGAGCTAACTATGGCCAATTTTTAACTGTAAAATATCCTTTTCAAATGCTAAATTTTCTTATTTGAATTACCCAGTTACCATTAGAAGAATCGTCTAGCTTTCCTTAAATAACGGGACCGTAGAGACAATTAGATACACATCATATGTGGTGAAAGAGTTAACATACAGCCAATATTACTGCTGGAAATGCAATGTTTATGTACTCATGTGTTCCTAGTATGTTCATACAGAAAGAATAATTGGTTAATTCAAAATCAAGAAACTGTGTCTATATACACGTTGAAGCATAATCGTTGTTAATTTAATAATGGCCTGATTTTGAGTGTATGAAGGATTAGACTATTTTACTCACAACTATATGCTTAGTAACTAACACAGTATTTACCAAATAAATGAGGAAAATGCTGCCTGAAGCAACCCACAAACCACCTCTCCCTCTTCCCCAACACTGGCTTATTTCTGTAGGGAAGTGTAACACAGATAAAACGCGAGTGTAATGCCTAATCACTTTATGAGTACAAGTTATTCTAAAGAAAGCATGATACCTTTTTTGAAAAGTGAAGTTTGTTTATCTACAGATGTATAAACAAGGCCTCAATTAATTTTTCAGCTATTTGTAGATTGATTTTATTTTTATATTACTCGGCTTGCTTGGTCTTTTCCTCTCTATACAGAAAAAGCTATAAACATATTAAGCATTTTGACATCCACATGCCCCCAAAATCAATTACAGTTTACTTGTAACTTCAGTATTTAAACAAAACATTGACATACTTATTTTTTAAAATACCATTCATTTGATAGTAACTCAACATATCCTGATTTATAAGTATAAACCCTCACTTTTAGAATATGCAGAAATCAGAAAGTATTATATATTATTATTAATCCAGTTTCTCAGTAATCTCTGATGTTTTTCAACCCTTCATTCCTACCATGCAAATATATTGGACTTTTACTTTATGTTGAAGAATATTTTTGAATATGATGGGAAATATGAAAACACAAGATGTTGCATTACAGAAATACTCCATTTAAAGCATCTTTGTGGATTTTAAACACTGTACTTTCTTGTACAGTTTGTGTGTTAAACAATTCTGTTTATAGTAACTGTGGAAGGCTATTTTAACAATCATATTTCTTTTTCTCTACTGTAAGTCTTTGCAATGCCCAGTATCCAGTAACAAATGATATTTGGAAAGGGATATGTTTACCTGACACCAAGAAGTTTGATGGCTTTAATTAATCATCTGGATAATTCAATAGCAATGCAGTCACTTCAGGAAGAAAATATCATGACAGCTTGTTCAGCTCCTGATCTCGTTGACCAGGTAATTGAGGGGAGAAAAAAGATGAGAGGAAAGTTCAAAAGGAACTCAGTCAACACAACTTTGGATGTTGATTAAATAATTGTTTTTAAGTGGTTGTAGTCAAATTGATTTTCTTTCTTACATAGGATTTAAAATAAATTCTTCAGCATTGCATGTTTGGATATAATTCTGATCTAATGCTTATTCATGGCTTGTAGGGTATTGTTCAATAAAGGAAACTCCCTCAAACTTTTTTTAGAATAGGGTTAATGAAAAATAAACTTCAAAATTATGTAGCATGTAAGTTCCCTATATAACAAAGGAAGTTAACAAGAATGATGTCATATTTCTAAAGGCCAAGGAGGCAGACGATGAGCTGGACAGATGGAAGGGAGTGCTTTGAATGGGGGAAGCAGGCAAGGTAGAAATTACCATCCCAAAGAGGAAGTTTTAGCCTCCCTAGATGATGGGGTGGCAGAGACTGGTGGAGTGGCCTGGCATCCTAAATAAGGGAAGAGCTGTTGGACATCAGGTCAGTAGGGGAGTTTCTACAAGGATCATCTCAGAGCCAGCTTAGAGCAGCAGTTTTGTTCTGTTTTTGCCAGCTTAATTGAAGTATAATTGATGAATAAAAAATGCATACAGTCATGTCCTACATAACATTTCAGTCAAATAAACTCCTCATGGACAATGGTAGTCTCATAAGAGTTTAATACCATATTTTCACTAAACTTTTCTAGTTTAATTATGTTTAGATACACAAACACCATTATGTTACAGTTGCCTACAGTATTAGGTGCAGTAATATTCCATACATATTTGTAGCCTAGAAGCAATAGGCTATACCATATAGCTTATGTGTGTAGTAGGCTGTGACATCTAGGTTTGTATAAGTACATTTTATGATATTTGCACAATGACAAATTTCTCAGAATATATCCCCATCATTGACACATGATTGTATATTTAAAGTACAATGTGATGTTTTCATATATATTTAAATGATTACCACAATCAAGTTAATTAACATGCACATCACCTCATGTAGTTACCTTGTGTATGTGGTAAGAATCCTTAAAATCTACTCTTAGTAAATTTCAAGCATATAATACATTACTACACATGGTGACTATATTCACCATATTGTGCATTAGGTCTCCAAAACTTATTCATCTTGTACTTAAACATTTGTATCCTTTGACCAATATCTCCCCATTTCACCCACCTCCCTGACCCTTAGTAATCACCCTTCCCTTCCACTCTGCTTTTCTGAGTTGGACTTTTTTAGATTTCACATGTAAGTGAGATCATGCAGTATTTGTCATTCTGTGCCTGGCTTATTTCACTTAGCATAACGTCCTCCAGGTTCATCCACGTTGTTACAAAGCTGGAAGAACACCAGCAGCTTTAACGGGCCAGATGGCAATGACTACCAATTGACCATAGCATCATGTGGTCAAAGATGCCACCATGAACAAGACAACCTCCACTGATTAACACTTCACTCACCTCCATGTTTAGATCATTACAGGTAGACAAGCCCTCAAATCACTCAAAGTCAAATTCCTTTACATCACTGGCAAGAGCTATGAGATACTAAATCTACTTAAAAAAAAAAAAAGAACTATGGTATCTCTTGCAACTTTTGATTGTGAACTAAAATTTATATACTCGCTACATATATTTACTTGCATATCTACATCTGTACTTCTCTGGAAATATTATTAAAAGATAGATATGTAGATAGATATATATCCCTAACCTTAGATTTTCAAAGTATAGGTCATTATTAATAATGAAGATTCTTCAGAATATAAGTGTAAAATATATACAGTTTGGTCATTTTTTTTTTACTGTGTTATAGTTCATTTTACCCATAATAAGACTATTCATATATATTTCTTTAGAATTTATTTTAATATGATATAAGGAATTCCACTTATCTCCAACTCAACTATCTCAAGGCAACTTGGTTCTATAATTTTATTTCTCCAGTGGAGCTATTAGTCTATCAAGGCCACCAAGAAATTAAAATTCAAATATTATACCAAACTGCAAAAATATGAAAATGTTGTTAATTGATATATGCATCACACTTCACATGTCAAATATAATATAAATATGTTTTTCAAACTCTAGTTTGGAGAAACAAAGGCAGGAATTCTGTTCATGATTACATGCTCAACTCAATAAGAGTGGCTTATATGAGTGGATATATTAAAAATTACTTTCAAAAAGAATAAACTATTCTCTACATTTCCAGAATATTAAAATTGCAAGGACCCATTTTATAATAACACTGGCATTCCTAGGCCTTTGCAACCCTTAATTTTTCACATGTGCATTGTTTAACAACCTGAGGCTTCTTTAAGCACCCAGAATTGGGACTTCCACAGGTCAACTCCCAGATAAACATTTGAAACTGTTCCGTGTAGGTGCTGTTTTTCTGGCCAATACAACAGTTTTATCAGCGTCACCAACTTTGGCTATGGTGTCTTTGTAATTATTTAAATACTTCCTTCATGCTTTGCCCTTAAAAAAAAGTTAAATGACGAGGGCAAGTCGAGGCTAGTGATGAAAGAGTAGGTTTCCTTAACAAAATAGAGACAAAGGTGGAAATCATTAGGCTTCCTGAAAGAGGTGATTCTTTAGCCTCAACTGAACTCTCATCCAACTTACCCTGGTTGACAGTGTTCAATTTGGGATCAAAAGAAGAAATGAAAACATTTACATTAAAAAAGTGTTACTAAAAGTTAAAGTCGAGTAGAGAGTCTATATTTTAATTCTATACACATAGAAATTCTCCAATAACATGCAAGTCTGTTGCCTTTTTGACTTTACTGCATGCTTTTAAGACATTGGGAGAGTTGAAGCTGCCAGTTTCTCAATGTATCTGCCTTAACCTAATAGGTATAGTATAAACACTACGGGGCTTTGAAGCAGAGATAATTTGGTTGCAAATCCTGACTCTTTTACTCATGTGTTAGGTTGGCCATCCTAGAGAGTGTCTTAGTAGCAGCTTTTCAAAGAGTTGTGGGGATTATAGGAATGTTTAAAAGTGGGTTGCATGGTACTTAATTGTTAGTTAAAACCAGTATTCTCTTTGTACTGCAGACTTACCTGTGTTTCAGTGTGAACGGAGTGTTCCTTCTTCCTTTCTGCCTATCTAACTATTACCCATTTTAAAGGGATTCAGGATCATCCATCTCTGTTTTAAAACACATCTGAGATTACACACACAAACACCTTTTATATGTGTGTATATATTTATGTATTGTATATATTTATTTAAAATGTTCTTGCTACTCCTATAACATTGTCGATATACTCACTCTCAGAATCAAAATAAACTATTTAATGGTCGAGTTATCTTTGAAGGTTATGTGATTACATATCTTATCTTACTGAAAAGACTATTCATTCTTTGAAGGCAGTACCTATGTCTTAACCAATGACCTGTCTTAGTAGCACTGGCCGACTAAGCCCAGCATTAAATGTGGCAGCCAAAGACTGAAGCAAGCTCTTTGGGGACCCAAGGACTTGCTGCAGGGGGAAAAGAAAAGGTGCTCTGTGCAGACAGATTGTTACTCACCCAATAGCAGTGATTTGGCCAGATGGGCAAGTGGATAATTCCATGCATTCTTTCTTGAGGAGTCCCCATATCTTGCTAACTATTGTCTTGGGTATAGTTTCTCCCCAATGTAGGCACTAAACTGGACAGCTCTGGAGAGAGAAAAGAAGGTTATAAAGACTGACTTGGCTAATTCATTAAGAAAAATTACAGTTAAAATAATAATTTTCAAAAACCCTGATTTATCTGGCTTATTTATCTACCTAGGCAATGTTCATAGGAGGCCCCATGCAGGGGAGATGGACAAGGAGGCAGGGACGTGAGTTTAGATCTGGTTCTGAAATGACTCAGCCCCAACCTCAGCCTTGGCTTTTGTGGCAATGCTGAGTGACTCACTTTTCTGGCACTGTCTTTGTTAACTCCTGGGATCAGAAGAAATGTCCTGTTTACATAGCCTCACATATGGCTGCTTGCTTCATTATTTTATTTCATTTTTTTTAAAGGTGCTATCTGCTTCCATCCTGCAACTGTTGGGTGGTGTCATGGACCAGAGAAATGACTTGGCTATGCTCCCCCTCCACCCAATGACTTGCTACCCCTCTTGCCAATCAGCTGACCTTTCTCCACACTGTTTCCTGCAATCCTTCAAGGTAAAAGTAACTTTTTTTTCTTTTCAAAGAATGTGTTGAAGGTTTAGATTGTTTACATTACCTCCCATAGCATGTCCTTAGTATGTAATTATTTTCCAAGATACAGAGATGAATATGAACACAATTTCCAACTCTTGCAGTCTGAACAGTATCATTATTTTTTTAGAAATGATTTCTAGGCTTTAATTCAGATGTCATACAAACTTTGGACCTCTAGTAAAATAATATTCACTTTCTGGAAATGAGTAACAGGCTGGGAGCATTGGGGTCTCTAAGGACAGCCCCATCAAACAAGCTAGTTAGGGAGAATAATTAAGATCCCTCCCCTACTCCACCCCTGACAACCTGCTCTCCCTGAAGCATTCTGAATTTGCAGTTCCTTGTTTCCCCCCTCCACCCTGACAGAATAAAAATGACAAGCTGGAAAGTACTCCAAGGCCCACCCACCTATAGTGAACCGCCTCTGATCACTCCAGCTTACTCTCATCCGACATTCGTCTTTGGGGACTCTCTCTCTCCCTATTGCAAAGTCATTATTCGAGCCCCCTGTTGCAGTGTTTCCAAGGTAAAGAATAGCTTTCTGCCTTACGCTTTGGACAAGCTGTCCTGATTCAGCAGGAGAAATCTGAAAATCGTGATGTTTGTGCACTTCCTAATCCATTATTCAAATCCATAGACACTCGTAGCATTTAGAGAGGAGCTTCCTCCCTGCACCCTCTGGAGAGAATCACTCATTCAAGTGACTGATGTAAAAATCAATCCCTTCACTCTTTTTAAAAGATGTCATTTATTCCCCCTTCTGGTTTCCTTTGCATTCTGACAGTTGCCAACTGCAATGGGTTAAAGATAGAAATTAAATAACATGATGTGTTTGTGGCTATGGGATACCCTGACATTCTAAAAGCCACTCCCATCCCCCCACCCTGCCACCACCTCCAATGGCCCTTTAATTAAAATGCAAACTGTTATGCTCTAGCAGAATAAGAGCGTGCAAGTGCTAATGACAGCCTGGCTTCAGCATTGAAATCTGAGGGATAAAGCTGCAAATGTGTGATCACACAGCAACTCTCAACAACCCTGGCATTGTAAAAGGAAAAATAGATTATTTATAAAAATCAGGCTTCTGCTTAATTAGTCTTTCCTACGAATATAACTTGTGGAGGATAGTAACAGTCAAGTGCCATGTCACTGTAAGGGTATTCACACACAGGTACCATCACACACACACGTGTTCACACACACATACAGGCAGGCACACGTAGACACACACACACACACACACAGACATTTGCTAGAATGCTGGCTGGTGTACTTTCAAAGGGTTAAGAAACAAACAAACAAAAAAACTAAAGAAGGGAAAAACACAGTTATACTCTTACCTAGCCCTGGAAAATATCACCTGCTAATTAATGTGAAACCAGGGTGGGTTTCTTTAGTATGAATTTAGAATGAGTCATTTCTCTCTGTCTTTCTCCAGCCCAGCTCTCACAATGGAGGCCTGTGAGATCTTGCTGTAGAGCACACATAGAGAAAGATCTCCTGTTTAACAACCTAAGATTTTGTCGTGACCCTGTTTCTCTTCACACTGGTCCTAGTGCTTTTCCTTGACCACTCATTTTTCTAGAAAAGATTATACATCCCTAGGCCGGGCGCGGTGGCTCACGCCTGTAATCCTAGCACTCTGGGAGGCCGAGGCGGGCGGATTGCTCAAGGTCAGGAGTTCAAAACCAGCCTGAGCAAGAGCGAGACCCCATCTCTGCTAATAATAGAAAGAAATTAATTGGCCAACTAAATATATATAGAAAAAATTAGCCGGGCATGGTGGCGCATGCCTATAGTCCCAGCTACTTGGGAGGCTGAGGCACAAGGATCCCTTCAGCCCAGGAGTTTGAGGTTGCTGTGAGCTAGGCTGATGCCACGGCACTCACTCTAGCCCGGGCAGCAGAGTGAGACTCTGTCTCAAAAAAAAAAAAAAAAAAAGATTATACATCCCTAAAGAAATGACAGAGGGTCACATGACAGCACCTTGTCAGGTCTCTCCTGCTTCTTACCTGATTAATTTATTTACATTTTTATTAGGGTGACCAGCACTTGCAGAAGGAGAAGGTACTGCCTTCTCTGCTTTAATAATAATAATGATATTTTCTTATTATTCATTACTGCAACCAACTCGTGTGGAAATAATTAAATGTCTTGCTTTTCCTTTACTGACAAGCGTTTCTCCTAGCTGATTGGGCAGAGTAGATGCCCTTCCTAGTTCTGGGCAACTCCCAGGAGGATGGAAAAGCTTATATGTCATATTTATTTCCTGACTATAGAGAATTTGGTAGTTTGCTCTTCTTTTCACACACAGGCTTTGCTGAAATGAAACAACTGTATTTTCTTGAGAGGAAAATGAAGACAGTGATAAAAATTGAATGCTGTAATTATACTCCATAAAATGGTGCCTTTCCCAGTGACCTAGAGAAACCTGAAATGTAAATGTAAAGGTTGCCTGCTAGAATTAAAAAGGGCACAGTGAGAATGTGTACAGTGAGGCTGTATGTATAGGTGTAAAAACAGACACATGGGCAGCCTTGTGTTTTACAACCCTCTATGCACAATAGTCAGGTTTTTGTTGTTGCTTTTCAATATCAGCTGGATATCAATGTCAGCTTGCTTAGCGGAATAGGTCTTGCTTATGAGAATATGTGAATGTATCACTATTTCTGTGACTGATTTTTAGAAATCAGGCAGTTGAATTTTTCCCATTTTTTTTTCTTTTTTCAAGTGTTCCATCTTCTTGACTATTATAAGGCTCAACCTGGCCATACTGTAGAATTTTCTCATTTTCTAGTTTAATATCATATACTTTATTTAGTATCTGATTATAAACTTAATTTATAATCTAATAGAGGTAATTTATGCTGACCAGAATAATAAACACACACACAGACCCCTTTGATTTTGTTATACTATCTAACTGGATGAGAAAATAATAGCCGGTAGACATTGAAAAATCATTTAGCTAAATTCTTGCCTATTTTTGTTGCTCTTTTCTTCCTAGATATTTTGCAAAAGTCCCCTCCCTTCCATTGCTCCTATCTTCTAGGCTTACTTGGAGGCTTCTAGGCTTACTGTGTTTCTTCAAAGTCATACGCTTCATGTTGAACTTTCTTTTATTTAAAGAAAAGAGAAGCAGAATAGAAAAGACATGGGCTTAGAGAAAGAGGCTACAAATAGAAGTTGAAAAGAAAATTTAAACAATCATTTTAGAAATGGTTAAGCAGCTAAATCTGGCAACGGTACAGAAAACAGCAGTCTCATTCCTTGCTAATGGAAATGCAAATTGTTACAGAATTTCTGAAGAAAAATAAGGTAATCCATTATCAGTATACTGAATTGCATACCTCTTGACTCAGCAATTTCTCTCCTAGAAATGAGTCCCAAAGAGGGAAGGAAGACTTTTGGTATACAAAAATATGGCCGTAAGTATATTTTTATAGTTTACTTCTTGCAATAATGAAGCAATGAAATTAAATTTAATGTACAGTCATAGGAAATTAATTATTTAAATTATAATGCTCCATATCAGGCAACATTATGTAACCTTGGAAAATTATTCTATGAAGAATATGTGATATCATGGAAAGATAAACACTGTATATCTTATTCATGAAGAACAATTTACAACATAATATTACTGTTTTATCCAGTATTGTTTTATAAAGATTACCTTTGCATAAATGAAAGGTTGGAATGATATAAATCAAAACTAAATGTTAGTGATGTTTATTTTTCAATAATATGTATAGGAACAAAATTTAAATTTAAAAAATCATCTTTATTTTTTAGTTGTTAAATAAAAAACTCATACTGCACCTATAATAAGAAAATGCAATTTTTTAAGTGAGGGAAAAAAGAACTGTTTGGGTAGCAAAAAGTTTATAGGTTTAGGTTTTTAAGACATAAAATGTTAATATAACACATTTGTCCTTTTTTATCCTAAGACTACGTGTAATTATTTCAATTGCAATAATTACACACTGTGCTATCCAGCTTAAAATTATATTAACATGCATTTAAAAATGCAATGTTAAAACAATGGAGAATATGGATATAAAGCACTACTTATTAACACTTGACACAAATTAATTGAACCTTGCAGGTACTCTGTGAGTATTACATATACTTATGTATGTTTTTAAATTGGAAATATACTTCTGAATCCTCCATCCTCTGCACAAAGTGACTGCACAAGTTTCTAATTTTCTAGATTTGTTTTCTTTTTACTCATCTTCCTGTGAGTATATTTTTTTAGATATGGCTCCTGTTTTGCATCTCAGTGGCTTTTTGGTTAGCATCCTGAGCAATGAGAAAATCATACATAAGACATGTAGTTTTGGAGCAAACTAAATTAGGAAGTTGGATACCATTTAATTGTTTGGCTTTAGCATTTATGTGAGGATAGCGTAACAGATGACTCTGAAGGAGGATCCTAACTCAATTTGCTCCATTACTTTCATGATAAGGTCTAAACTTAAAAGGACCACGGCTCACTAGTAGCTACATCATAGTCATAGCTAATTCATGGTCATAGCTACATCATGATCCTTTTGAGTTTAGATCTTATCATGAAAGTAATGGGTTTTAAGCCTCAGAGTAATAAGATCCTATTTATATTCTAAAAATATCATTCTGGCTACAGAAAGGAGAATGCTTTGATGACTGAATTGAGGAAAAACCAATAAGGCTATTGTCTTAGTTAATTAGGGCTTATGTAACAAAATATTAATACTATAAACTGAGTGGCTTATAAATAATGGAAATTTATTTCTCCCAGTTCTGGAGGCTGGGAAGTCCATGGTCAAGGCAGTGACAAATTCCATGTCTAGTAAGGACCCACTTTCTGGTTCATAAATGGTGCCTTCTAGCTGTGTCCTCACATGATGGAAGGGATGTTCTAGCTCTCTGGGGTTGCCTTTATAAGGGCACTAATCTCAATAATCAGTGCTACACCCTCATGACCTAATCACCTCCCAAAGCCCTCACCTCCTAATACCGACACCTTGGGAGTTAGGATTTCAACTTACAAATTTTGAAGGGACACAACATTCAGACCATAGAAGCTATTAAATGAATATAGCTTAAAAATGATGGAACTCATTTAAGACAATACAAATTGAGGTAAGGATACAGATATGAGAGAAATTAAGAAGTATGATTATATGCTTTTACATTCCACCTGATGTGGGATGATGAAGGAGAAGTACCTTAGATATAATTGCCGGCTTTCTGGCTTAGGTAAATAGCTTGTGTAGATGGGAAATCTTCTCATAGTCCAACTGGTTTATAAATATAATTTTTAAATGACTTAGGATTATATACCCTGTTGATTTTCTACTACAACTTTTGCTAATACTAAGCCCTATGTAAATTCCAATATTTACATTATGGAGAAAGTTTTAAAAAACTAGACTAACCAATTGTACAATAGTTGTGCTCCGAAGTGTCTAGGATATTAGTGCTTCTCAAAAGTATTTGATTTAGCTCTCATTGACTCTTCATTCACCTCACCACGATTGCTACTCCAAGCTCCTCTTTCTCTCAAATTGCTAACCCAAAATTCCCCAAAATCGTTTCTATATAACACGAGTTTCACAGGATGCTTTGCAAACAAAGAATTCCATGGTAAAATAAGTTTGAGATATACTTTATACACAATGAAATATAATGACACGTCTGGTAACTTTTAGAGAAATTCTTATGTTACAGATATTGGCTTATCTCTGTGTTTTTCAAAATTATTTAATTTCAGTGCTTGTATATGTATGTACATGTGTATATATGCATATGTGCATAAATATGCATGTGCATGTTTAAGTGTATGTATCAGTTAGGCTTCCTCAGAGATATAGAATTAATACTACACACACACATATCCTATTTATGATGATACATATAGATGGATGAATAGCTAGCTAGGTAGAGACAGAGAGATTTTAAGGACTTGGCTTACTCAATTGTGGAGGGTGGCAAGTCTGAAATCTGTAGAGCAAGCAGGAAACTCAGGCGGGGTTTTTATGTTACAATCTTGAAGGTAGCATTCCTTCTATACTGGGAAGGTTAAGTTTTTGCCCTCAAAGCTGTCAACTGATTGGGTGAGGCCCACCCACATTATTGAAAATAATCTTTAAAGTCAGCTGACTGTAGATGTTACATGGAAAAATACCTGCATAGCAGCGTCTAGACAAACATCTAACCATCACAATGTACACAGATGTGTATACAACTTACATCTACCTTGTGGGGACTATTATTTTGTAAAGCATAATTTAGAAAAAAATACAATTCAAACCCAACTACATCTTTATGGCAAAAGTCAGTTTCACCTGTTCAGGTAAAGAACTTGCAGTAGAAAATTTGTTAGTTTCCTTCTCAATCTCAAAACACTTCTCTATTATCATATTCTCATTTGTCTTTTATTTATCTCTTAAGACTCACTTTCCCATTCTTTCCTATCTCCTTGGAAATTCCTGTAGAATGTGAACAGTGTCCTGACATGAAATTTTCTAAATGGTCTGCTTGGAATATTTATCAAGTAGGTCATTTTCTAGAAACAGTTTCTTATTTTTTAACTAGGTTAAAACTGCTGAGACTTATCTGATGATCTCAGACATTCTCTATCATTAACTGTCATTACCCTAGAGGGAATGGGCCAGGATGTATGCAATGGTCTAGTTATCTATTACTGATAACAAACCATCCAAAAACTTAGCAGCATAAAATGACACTATTTTATTATATTCATGCACTCTGTGGGCTAGAATTCAGCTTAAGCACAGTAGGGATGGTCTATTTCTCATCCACAATGTATGAGACATGAATTATAAAGTCTAAGAGGTAGAGGGATTGACATGGCTATGAGCTGAAATGTCTGAAGCTGGGGGATCCATGTTCAAGTTGGCTTCTTTACTCACATGAATGCCCCTGTGCTGGGATTACACAAAACAGGATAATCTGTTGACCAGAGCAACCACCCCTGACCTCTTCATGTGGCTTGGGCTTCTCACATCATGGATAATTGTGTCTCAGATGGAACATCTCCAGAGGGAGCATCTAGAAATGAGCATTCCAAGAGACAAAGACAGGAGCTGCATAGCCTATGACTTAGAAGTGATGCAATATGACTGATGTTACTATCAGTCAAAACAGTCACAAGCCCACCCAGATTCAAAGGGAGGGAACGTAAACCCCAATCTGAAGGGAAGACATCAAATAATTTAGATCTATGATTTAAAACTGTGGTCCCAACCTGGGTAATGGAGCAGTGGCCTCCCCATCCATGGAAAAATTGTCTTCTGTGAAACTTAGGAATGGGGCAGGGTGGGGTGGGAGGGGTGTGGGCAACAGCAGGAGGTGAGCGGCAGTGGGCAAGCCAGCGAAACTTCATCTGTATTTACAGCTGCTCCCCATCACTGGCCAAGCTCTGCCTCCCCTCTTCCCCTATCCATGGAAAAAATTGTCTTCCATGAAACTGGTCCTGAGTGCCAAAAACGCTGGGTACCACTAATTTAAAACATCCACACTTATTCATTGACAATAAGTTTGAGGCCAGACTATAGGTTAACTAGGAAATATGGTGAAGAAAGAAGTTAGGAGAATCTGAAAAGTGTAAGGATCCTGGATGCTTTTAGAAAAAGGATCAGAGAAATCCTTCAATATAACTTATAACCTGTTCTTGTAAATGTTCTGGCTATTGAAATTTCAGGTATTATAAATGGGAAAATAATACAGTATTTCCAACCCATCCAAAAACCCTAAACAATTTCCCCAAATAGCACTAAAACTCTCTTCAACACTAGCATTCAAATATCAAATTATTTAACATTCCATGAACTCATGTATCCATGCAGTAAGTAACATTATATAATGGCAGATATTAGTTAGGTTTTCTTTTTTTCCTGCACTGCAAGGATGTTTAAGGAATTAAAAAAATATTTATGTAAACAATGATATAGTATTAAAGATGCTAAACATATTATATAAATTGGAACTGGTTGCTAGTATCCTTAGGCTTGGCAGAAAAAAATACCTTGTACCCTGAAGAATAGAATCTTGAAGGAAGAGATAGACATGCTGATAGCAATGATCCAAACATGTTAAAAGCTTTCATTGGGAAAGCAACAACTGAGTTATAATTGCAAAGGACTCAATAACCTCTTGCCTGAACAGGAGGGCATATGAAATATTTTTTCTTCTGTGACCGTGTGAATCCATTAAAGCTGATTTTTCATTTCAGATAGTAAATATTCAATAAAAACTTTTGCAAATTTTTACAGTTAAAAAAAATTGAGGTATGTCTATATTAGATTAAAACCTGGTTTCCCACATATAAGTCTTAGCAAAGCAACTTAGCAGATAAGAGTTGTGGAAAAATATTTTATCCTAAGTTCTTTATTTATAAAATAAGAATAGCTTGGATTTCCTCATGAGGATCCCTGCAGTATATGTAAAGTATCTTGACACACAATATATACTCATCAACTATTCCCCATTTCACAAACTCTCTCCTTTCAGGCTTTAGTTTTCTTATTAGTAAAAAGGGAGAGCATGATCTCTAACACTTGTTCTAGTTCCAGAGTCCAGGGGAATAGCACAAAGAGCTAAGTCTTGATGAGGACAGATCGGTGGTTCTCAATGGAGTGATGTTGCTGCCCAAGGAGACATTTTTGATTGCCAAGGGCCAGAATGGTGGTGCTACTGACATCTAGTGGATAGAGGACTGGATATTGCTAAACAGTCCACAATGCACAGAACAGTCCTCAACAAAGAATTGTCCAATGCCACTGTCAATATTGCTGAGGTTAAACTCTTGGTTAGGAAGTTCTTGATAAGGCATCTAGATAACGTCTAAAGCAAATTTGATTCTACAAATCTGTGATTCATACATATTGGCATAGTCTCCTGATCCAAAAAGATGAGTGAATCTTGATTTGGGTCTTAGTTCTGCTTGTTTCTAGGCTTTCTCTTTTAACATCAAAGCTTCATTACCTGCCACCAAGAAGGCTGGTGGTGGTATGCAAAGAGGCACTAATTGAGTTCTCTTTATGTTCTTATTAATTTGTGAATGAAGTAGATGGAAACCAACAAGGCAGAAAATGGTTGTAAATGTAAATGCCAATGTGCTTAATGATCTGGGGAAAGAAGTTCAATTGCAGCTTGTCAGACAAAAATTATTCTGTTGGTTGATCTGTCCATAAACACAAAGAGGCTGTGAGGCTGTGGAAGGCTGGTGAAATACCAATAGTAGCTGCAGAATGACTTAATTAAGTAAATGAATGTAAATTCTGAGTAATGAATCTTTAAAGTGATGAAAATTCCATGCTCAAGTGCTCGTCTAAAAAGCAACTATGGAGTTACTGTGAGTAAACTTACTGGGAAGAACTACTGGCTCCCTGTGTGTCTTCTGGCACAATGTTAGAGAAAGAACATAAGTTTTAGAATGAAGGACCTGGATTCAAAATCCAGGTAAATATTAGGTTATTAAGTATGAAATGTCTGATTTCCTTAGGTACTAAGTTTGGCAGTTGATATCTCTGGCATTTCACTTTGACACTTTTTTTTTTATTGTGAAGGTACATCCTCAGTCTTGCAAACACATGTTGTGGCTTGTGATTATCTTTCACATTTTTTTACAGCAATTTTTGTGAAACCATGGATAAGTCAAAGATTCATGTCATTCTCAAATACGACTTCCATCATGGAACCAATGCAGCACAGACAGCTCAAAATATCAACAAGGTGTTTGGGAAGGTGTGGCTAATGAATGCACAGTACGTCAATGGCTTGAGAAGTTCTGTTCTGGTAATTTTAATCTTGAAAATAAGCCACGTGGGTGACCCGAGACCAAGGTGGATAATGAACTGAAAGCTCTAGTGGAAGAAAATCCATCTCAACTTACTTACACGTGAATTAGCAGCAAGGTTTGACATCACTATTCCAACAATATTGGACCATTTGAAACAAATTGGCAAGGTAAAGAAGCTGGATAGACGGGTTCCACATGAATTAAATGAGCATCAGAAGAAAAATCATCTTGAAACTTGCCTTTCTTTGTTGTCACAACATAAAGGCAAACCACTTCTACACTGTATTCTGTGTGATGACAAATGGATTCCTTTTGATAATTGCAAGCATTTGGCATAATGGTTGGATAAAGATGAAGTGCCGAAACATAGCCCAAAACTGAATATTCATCAAAAAAAGCTAATAGTGTCTGTTTGGCGGTCCATTTACTGGTATTATGCACTATAGCTTCATGAAACCTGGTGGATTGATTACAGTGGGTGTTTACTGCAACCAACTGGACAAAATGATGAGGATGCTTGTGATTAAGCAGCTGAGATTGGTCAATAGAGACAGGCCAATCCTCTTGCCAGACAAGGCTTAACCATATGTCAAACAACAGCGCTGCTCAAATTACAGCAGCTGGACCTGGAAACTGTCTGTCATCCACTGTATTCACCAGACTTTGCACCAACTGACTACCACTTCTTCCAGGCTTTGGACCACTTCAATTCTCAACATGCTGTGGAAAATGCCTTTCTCAATTTCATTGCTACTCGCACTCCAGGCTTCTTTGCTGCGGCATAAACAAGCTCCCGTTAAGATGGCAAAACTGTGCCCATAGCTTAGGCTCATACTTTGATTAATTGTACTGCTTTTTGTTGGAGATATAATAAACTACACTTTTGATTCAAAATCAGACATTTCATATTTAATTACAATGTTTCATGGCACGCAGTGTTATTGTAAATATTAAAGGATGTATTAAATGTAGAATGCTGAGCACTTCTCATGTTCCTGGCCCATAAAAAAGGAGTTAAATAAATGCTACTATCTCACACATTTCAGGTGCTTCATGAATGTTAATTCCATCCCTTTGTCTTAGAAACCTTGTTCCCTCAGGTCCCAAATTATTAATTTAAGATCTTTAGATCTGGCTATGGCTTTTCAAATTTTGCTGAAATAAATGATACATTAAAATATTATTCAATAGTTTTTGCTTCATTTATTGAGAAGTATGTATACTTTGTTCACCTACTATGTATTGAAAAGGTCCTTATTCAATAATTAAAATATGAATGTTTTTTAGATTCAGTTCTGTGTAGGCTCAGAGACATGATCTTACAGCACTGTATCAGCATAGTGAAAAAAAGCACAGGTTTTGAAATTCAAGAGATGAAATTTCAAATGTAGCTCCACATTTAATTAACTCTGACTGCAGATCAAATTCCATAAGTTCTCTGAGCTTTCCATTCATAAACTGTGGATAACATTTATTTCATAGTGTAATTGTAAATATTGCAATAGGTTAAGTATTCAGTGTGCTATGTATAGTGGTAAGCATAAGAGAGATGCTAAATTAGCATGCTTTCTCTCATTAATTGTTGTGGAAACAAAATAAGAAAAAATATATGTAAAGCTTCTAAAACAGCATCTGATGTCAAGTAAGGGGTCAAGAACTATCAATTCCTTTTTCTCCCTTCAACTATAGATGTTATTTAGGGCACACTCTAGTTACTTTATATTTTGCAAGTTATCAACAAGATGAAAATAAATCTATGGCTGGGTTTATACTGTGACAATGCAGCCAACCCACAGATTTGGTGAATCCAGAGATAGGACAAAAAAATAAATGCAATGTTTTTAAAGAGCCCATCAATTGAATAAACTTTTCACATTGTAATCAGATGTTTTAACATCCTATCCACCCAGCTGAGCATGTTCAGTTTTGTTTAAAATTATTTTTTTAGTATTTTATTCAATATATGACACTTGAATCATTGTATTTTTTTTTCTTTTTGAGGATTTTAAAACCAGTGGGAACTAAACAAAGCAAGAAAGTACTAATCAAATAAGAGAATGCATGTATAAACCAGGGGGTAACCCACAAGAAGATATGGCAGAAAAATTCAAAATGCCTCACAAATGTGGAAGTGAGAATATGGGGGACAGATTTTAGATGTTGTATTTCCTGAGCATCTTAACAAGCCTATACTACCCAGAGACAGAGGAAAGCATAGAATTTGTTTTAGACAATTGCAACCAAACTTTGAAATATTGAACTATTAGAAACTTAAGACAACCAGTAAAGAGCCAGTTGCCATTCTCTGGCTAATAGGAAAGCAGTAAAGCAGATAATGAAACATTTACAATGTATTTTTAGGACAGATAGGCATCAAATATGCCATATGTAAAATGGATCAAGTTTGGTTTCTCTCTCTTTCTTTTTCTTTCTTCCCCTTTCTCTTCTAGATTGAGGCTGGGGAGAAGGTACACAATCTGTCCCAGAATCTGTCACTCTGCTTTCCCTTTGTTCATTGTTTTTCTGTTTTCCTTTAACCTTGTGACGTGTAAAGCAGTTTTTACAACCTTTCTTAGTTCTAGAAGTAATTTATTAACCTGCCCCATTATGTTAAAGAACAGAGCCACAGCTAGACACCTTTATTTCCCACCTTTGCCGCCTTATTAAGAGACATTGAAAATGAGATGGAGTAAGGATAGCTGTGCTCTAAATCGTCAAAAAGAACAGAGTCCAGCAGAGCTGGTTGGAAATCCTGGCTTTGCCACTTAATAGCTACAGAACTTAAGCAACTTTCTTAACCCACCTAAGATCTGGTGCCCTTATTGGTCATCTGGTGGGAAGAGTACCTATTATCTCCAAATTTTATTTTAATGAAATAGAATGAATGCAAATAGTCTTGTCTTATAATTACAACACAGCAGATGCTACATAGAAAATGATATCTTTTTATATGATAATAAATGATTAACATATTTTCATTTTAATCTTTCAATAAATCCAACAATATTTATATCCCAAATATAGTGGAGCTGGTCCCTGAGTAGCTAAAAAAGAGAATGGTAAGGGTCATCTAAGTGAGTGAGAGTTAAGGAATTAACAACAGGTGCATTTGTTTTCAGGTTTTGCTATATGTCATAACATTTTATTATCTGTCTACATTGGTCTGGTAACCAGTTATTTGTCCTAAGTGGAGACACAAATACTACTCTCTTTTTCAATTCCCATACCACTGTGTCACTAAAAAACATTAGAAAGAAATTTCCAGGCAAATATTGCAGATTTTTAAAAATATGTCAACTGGTACAAGCGTACATTTTTGGAGGGAAACGTCTTTGTTAGGAAGAGTGCCTGGCTGGGTGAGTTAAGATATGGAGTTGAAGTTTGATCATCATAATTTTAAAAACTAAATTTGTTTTTATTTCAGCATATTACAGGGGCACAAATGTTTAGGTTACATGTATTGCCCTTGCCCCCGACCTGAGTCAGAGCCTCAAGCATGTCCATCCCCCAGACGGCGCACACCACATCCATTAGGTGTGTATATAATCATCCCCTCCTCTGTCCTGCCCCCTGCCCAACACCGATGAATCTTATTACTATATATGCACTTGTGTTGATCAGTTAATACCAATTTGATGGTGAGTATATGTGGTGCTTGTTTTTCCATTCTTGGGATACTTAGTAGAATGGGCTCCAGCTCTATCCAGGATGATACAAGAGGTGCTAGATCACTATTGTTTTTTTGTAGCTGAGTAGGACTCCATGATATACATATACCACATTTATTGATCCACTCATGTATGATGGGCACTTGGGTTGTTTCCACATCTTTGCAATTAATTGTGAATTGTGCTACTATAAACATTCTAGTGCAGATGTCTTTTTTATAGAATGTCTTTTGTTCTTTTGGGTAGATGCCCAGTAATGGGATTGCTAGGCCAGATGGTAGATCTACTTGTATCTCTTTGAGGTATCTCCATATTGCTTTCCACAGAGGTTGTACTAGTTTGCAGTCCCACCAGCAGTGTAGGAGTGTTCCAATCTCTCTGCATCCACATCA
>CAUYRT010081931.1:0-41667 GCA_963574885.1 Lepilemur ruficaudatus
AGTCCCAGCTACTCAGGAGGCGGAGGCAGAAGGATCGCTTGAGCCCAGGAGTTTGAGGTTGCTGTGAGCTAGGCTGATGCCACGGCACTCTACAGCCCGGGCAACAGAGTGAGACTCTGTCTCAAAAAAAAAAAAAAAAAAAAAGTGTCAACAACAAAGTATTCTCACCAACTTTTCTGTTTTTAAAGGCCATAGGTATTGCTAGACTGCAAAGGGCAAGTGGTGTGAAGCCCAATCTTAAGACCCTAAGGCTTAAGACTTAGAGATGAGTCAGACTTCATAGTCTATATAAATGAATAGAAGCAGCATTTAGAGGAAAATAAAGTATGTAGATATCAAATTCCAAAGAAGCCCCATTTTATTACAGACAACATACAAAGCCCTTTCCTCATAGGGAGAAGTACTGTTCCTCTTCTCCAGGGAAACAAGATAAGCCTCTTCCAAAGTTCCCAGCTTTTGCTTCTACCGGTACTTGCCATGTCGGTTAAAGTGTTTGTAGAGATACCGGATGCGTTTATTAAGGTTGTGCAGGTCATCGATGAACATTCGCTTTCCAACCATTTTCTTCTTTCGGATACAACGCTGCAATTCATTTCCCTTCCAACCTCGAAGCCATTTGGGGCCCCTGATCAGTTCTTTGGGGTGCTTTTCAAAATTTCCTGTGTAAGAGAACATATTAGTTCCAAGAGAACCCAGCCTAGACCAGGTAAGCCGTTAACCCACAGTTGCATCTTCTTGACAGCACCTATAGTAAAGACTGTATAGTATCAAGAACACAGACTTTGTAGCCAGACTGCTTGAGGTTCAAATTCTGACACTGCCATTTACTAGCTTTAGAAAAATTACTAACTTCTCTGTTCCTCAGTTTCCTTACCTGTTAAATGAAAATGTTATATTATGAGAGTACTCAGAATAGTGCCAAATGCAATGCAAACAGCCAGATAAATGTTTCCTCTCACTATTGAGCACAGCACCATCTTCTATACAGGTGAAAAAGATAGTCGGTACAGCGTAACTGCCATTCTGAAATTGTGTACCACGTAGAGAGTCAAGTCTTACCCAGGATCCCTATGTTGTCATACACCCCGAACATGGCCCTTTTCTCGTTCCAACGATCAACCACTTTGGGGGGCGGGAGGGTGATCCTTACACGAGACAATTCAGGAATACCTAGGAATTAAGAAGAGAGGGAATGAATGTGAGCCGCCTGCTAAGCAGCAGTTCTTCTAGGGGCGTCTACATCAGCCACTTACTCAGAGAGAAGCTTCTGCACGCCAAAGGCACCCAGCCCCACAGGCCCCTACATGCCCCCCAGGAGAGGCACCCTGCCATTGCTCTAGTCTCTCTCTCAATAGCACACCAAACAAGCCCAAGAATGAGGGCCAGACGTGGCCTTCAAAGAAGAGCACCGTCCCCGCAGGCCTCACACGGTTACTAAAGAGGAGGCAGCCATCTTGGGCCTTACCCAGGTACCTCTGGGCGAAGGGCCCGCCTAGACCCCTCCTTCACCAGCTACAAGCCCCGCCCTCCGGGTTCCGGCCCCGCGGAGGCCTTGACAACCCGCCCCGCCCAAGTGCTTCCGGATTGCCCGCCGGAAATTTTGGAGCGCCAGAAGAGTTGAATTCTGTGCTTTATGGCTGTCTAGGACGCCCCACGACTGTTAATTTCAAGAAAATTCACTCTTTCTGGTTCCTTTGGCGTCCCTAAACTGTAAGGGAAATGAAGGTCCAGAACATGGAACCTGGAGTATTCAAAGACTCTGTGCCTCACACCAGTCTTGCGCTGTAGCTGTTTTCATTACCCCCGTTTTACTACAGGGAAGGAAATCGGAGGCCCAGCGGGTGAAGTGACTCGCTGGACTTCACTGAGCCGAGGAGATGACGAAACCCGGATTGGAGCCCATGCCTTGTAACTCGCAGCTCGGACAGCCTCCTGTCCTGGGGATGACCGAGTTCACTATTGCAGGGGCACTACCACTGCCCATCTCGGGCGGGCCCTCCTAAGGCCTCCTTCCAGCCGACTGGGGCGAAGGGCGAACCCTGTGAGGAAACAGCCACCAGGCGAGTGGGCGCGGGAAGGTGGGCGGGAACCTGAACCTTGCCCCGCCCCCTGGCAGCGCGGCCTGACGCTCCGGCTCCTGTGCAGTGACTGGCCGGCCTCTCCAGCGAGCGTCGCGATTGGTCCCCTTGCGGCCGTTGAGATTTGAACTCCGTATTTGTGGCATTGGCCGCGCGGCGCTTGGCTCAGAGGCGGGCCTTTGCCTCTGCATGCCGGCGATTGGTTGGTTTCCCCGCCAACTTGAAAATTGCTTCACTGATTGGTGCGTATTGTGCACTCGTGTTTTTCCCTTCCATTTCAGCCCGACTTCCAGAGTCCGAGTAGCAACGGGTGAGGTCCCCAGGTAAGATGTGGTGTTAATAGGGAGCAGGTCTTGAAAGACTGGGAAAATGGGGTACAGGGTAGTATGACGCAGTAGTCCGCAATGTACAACAGGCAGGGAGGCCTAATAGTATACTTGGGGCGCGATGAGGTGCAAATGTAAGTCTGACAGATCTGCAACAGAGTATGTTAAACTTAACCTTTCCTAGCTTCAGTTACTTCTTCTGTAAATTGGGTTGTATTATTATGCACTCCATGGGATTGAGATTAGGAGATTTAGGCGGTATATGACATATTCAAATCGCCTAACAGAACCTGGCACAAAATAAACAAATAATCAGTGTTGATGCTCTTCCCTCCTGTTGCAGAAAACCCACTAGCCCTTGCTGGGGCAGTGTTCTGGCCTCAGGTGAAATTAGACCATTCTCTCTATACTTAAGGGGCTATGCACATAAAAATGGAAATAATAATGCTAACTTTACACATTGCTATGCAAATTACAGTTCTTTAAATACCTTTATACCTCTTGATTCAGTTGATCAGCAGAGAAACTTTATGAAATAATCAGAGATTAGTAACCCTGTTTTATAAATAAGACCCAGGGAGTTCAGTGAAACGACCAAGTGGTAGAGTCACTATTAGAATTGGATTCTAGTCCAGGGTTGATCTCATACCCTTTAAGATAATCTTATCAGCTTGCTGTAAAACTAAAAATCATTATATATTGGAGGTGGGAAAAATAATATAACCAGATAAAAAGACAGGTCTTGGATATAGACCCTGACCTTTTCACTGGTTTCCAGCCCTGTGAGTCAGTGGGAGAAGGATGTCTCCCCAACTGTATGAGTTCCATCTGCCCTTATCCCCAGAGGAGTTGCTGAAAAGTGGAGGGGTGAATCAGTATGTTGTGCAAGAGGTACTGTCCATCAGACATCTTTCTGCACAGTTTAGAGGTAAGACTCCATTGCTGACATTGTACCTAGCACTTCCAAACAACCATCTCTTATGTATTCATAATTACTACATTGTCATTTCTGTTGCACTATACCACAAAGTTCCATGAGGGCAAGGAAAGTGTCTCCAACAGTCTTGGTGTACATAGTTTCTCTTTGGGGAAATATTATTCTAGATATTTACCCTTAACCATATATCAGAATAAAGTCCTGGTGGATTTAAGAGTTGTAGGAGAAGGCCAGGTATGCTAGCTCACATTTGTAAACGCAGCACTTTGGGAAGCTGTGTTGGGAGGATCATTTGAGGCTATGAGTTCAAGACCAGCTTGGGCAACATAGTGAGACTCTTTCTCTGCAAAAACATAACAAAAATTAGCTGGGTGTAGTGGCACACACCTATAATCCCAGCAACTCGGGAAGATGAGGGGTAGGGATTGCTTGAGCCCAGGAGTTCAAGATTACACTGAACTATGATCATGCCACTGTATTCCAGCCTAGGTGACAGAGCCTCTGGGATTTAACCTGATCTGTTTTAGGTAACACTTTTTTTATTTAGACAGAGTCTCATTCTGTTGCCTGGGCTAGAGTGCCGTGGCATCAGCCTAGCTCACAGCAACCTCAAATTCCTGGGCTCAAACAATCCTCCTGCCTCAGCCTCTCAAGTAGCTGGGACTGCAGGCGTGCCCCACCACGCCCAGCTAATTTCTATTTTTAGTAGAGACGGAGCCTCGCTCATTCTGAAGCTGGTCTTCAACTCCAGACCTCTGGCAATCCTCCTGCCTTGGCCTCCCAGAGGGCTAGGATTACAGGCATGAGCCACTGCATCCAGCCTAGGTAACACTCTATATATCTTGCTTCCAAGATGTTCAATAATAGAAAAAATATATATGTACCACTGCAACGCTGTTACAATATATGTACAGTGCAATTACCTACTGAAACCTATGAATGACCAAAGACAACTTTTACTTTACCAAGAAGACCACATAATATCACTGTACTTGTTGGAAGTGGTCTAGTATCAGTTAAATTGCTTTGGAGAGGTGGGAAGAATAAAGATTGTGGAGCCAGGTTTCCTGGATTTGAATCCTAGCTCTACCACTCTGACCTTGGCCAACTTACTTAATTCCCTCTGCGCCTCAGTTTCCTCTCTATAAAAATAGGGATGATGATCATGGACTTCATTTATTATCTCCTGCAAGAAGGAGTGTTGGATAATACAGCAGGTTGGTAATATGGCCCCAGCTTGTCTCTTCTTGGCCTTTCCCTGTTGGTTACCAGGTGATGGTTTCTTGTGCTGATGCTCAGAAGTGGAAAAATGAATTTTCTATCTTGTCCTATTTATTCTTTTTTAAAAATTTTACCCAAAGCTTCTCAACAGACTTAGCCAGAATAAAATCATGTGCCTATTTCTCTAACTAATTACAGTCATTCATCATTTAACAAGGATATGTTCTGAGAAATGTGTCTGAGACATGTATTGTTAGGCAATTTTTGTCATGTAGACATCACAGAATGTACTTACACAAACCTAGTTGGTAGTGCCTACTGCACTCCTAGGCTATGTGATATAACCTGTTCCTTCTAGGCTACAAACCTGTACATCATGTTGCTATAGAATTTTTTTTTTTTTTTTTTTGAGACAGTGTCTCGCTCTATTGCCTGGGCTAGAGTGCCATGGTGTCAGCCTAGCTCACAGCAACCTCTAATTCCAGGGTCAAGCAATCCTGCTGCCTCAGCCTCCTGAGTAGCTGGGACTACAGGCATGTGCCACTATGCCTGGCTAATTTTTTCTATATATATTTTTAGTTGGCCAATTAATTTCTTTGTATATTTAGTAGAGACAGGAGTCTCACTCTTATTCAGGCTGGTTTCGAACTCCTGACCTTGAGCGATCCGTCCGCCTCAGCCTCCCAGAGTGCTAGAATTCAAAAGTATTTTTTCTTTATAGCCTTATTTTATAAGCTTTTTTCCTATATAGAATTTTTTAATTAACTTTTTAAACTTTTTTTCATTTTTAAAACTAAGATACAAACACACACATTAGGCTAGGCCTACATAGGGCCAGGATCATCAAGACATCACTAAGCAATAGGAATTTTTCAGCTCCATTATATTCTTAAGGGATCAGTGTTATATATGCTGTCCATTGTTGACCAAAATGTTGTTATACAGCACATGACTATATTGGTAAGGAAAGTGAAATTACCTCAATTGTCTAAACTGATAGAGATTATTACCTAGGAGCCTACCTAAAACTGAACATAATCACCATTTGGTAAGCAAGGAAGAAGGCTGAGTGTGGAAGTCGGCTGATAGATGGCCAACCAACAATGTCCATAGATGAACTATTCTGTCAATATTGTGTGGATGTATGCATCACCAATTGCACATACTATAATACATACTGTAACAAATTGTTCTTTAATTATTACAATGCATCATTTTTTAAAATGGTCACTCTTTTTAAGTCCTTCTTAAAACAATTGCATTGCTTTGATGATTTTTGTGTTTAGAACCCTAAATACAACTTCTATAAATACATAAGATCAAATCATTTCATTCAACAGGTATTTACTGATCATTTACTATGTGCCAGGCACTGTTCTAAGCACTGTTTACAACAGTAAACAAAACAGAGTTCTTTCTCTCAAGGCTCTCAACAAGTAATAAACTAGTAAATGTGGAGTACGGTAGTCCCCCTTATCCAAGGAGGATATGTTCTAAGACCCTCCAGGGGGTACCTGAAACTGAATAGTACTGAACCCTATATATACTATATTTTTCTATACCTACATGCCTTTGATAAAGTTTAATTTACAAATTAGATACAGTAAGAAATTAACAATAATAATAAAATAGAGCAATTAAACGGTATGTCAACATCACTACTCTTGTGCTTCGGGACTATTATTAAGTAAGATAAGGGTTACCTGAACACAAGCCCAGTGACAGTAGATCTGATAACCAAGACAGCTACTAAGTAACTAATATACATATACAGCATGGATATGTTGGACAAAGGGATAATTCACATCCTGGGCAGGAAGGAGCAAGACAGTGTAAGATTTCATCATGCTACTCAGGAGTGGAACCAACTTAAAACTTATGAATTGTTTATATCTAGAATATTTTATTTAATGTTTTTGGACCATAGCTGACCACGGGTAACTGAAACCAGGGAATGTAAAACCATGGATAAGGGGGTATTACTGTATGTCAAATGGTTATAACAGCCAAGGAGAAAAATAAAGCAAGGTAAAGAAGATAGGGACTGCCATTTTACGTTAGATGATCAGAAAAGGCTTGCTGATAGGTCACATTTGGTCAGAGACCTTAAGAAAGTAAGGAAGTGAACTATGCAGATTCTCAGGGAAGGGTATGCTAAGTAGACCGAAAAGCGAAAGCAAAGGTCCTGAGGTGGGCAAATGCCAATGTATTTGGAGTGGAGTCAGCTTGGAGAAAGAGGTCAGATGGGAAGTGGTACAGTTTATTCTGGAGTCTTGCTCCTCAAAATGTGGTCCTTAGATCAGCAGCATTAGTATCATGATCTGAGAGCTTATTAAAAATGCAGGATGTCAAGGGCCACCCTAGAACTACTGAATCAGGATATCTGTATCTTAAGAAGATCCCCAGGTCATTTGGATAAACATAAGTTTGAGAAGTACTGATCTCTAGTGCCTTGCAAAGTCATGGTAAAGACTTTGGCTTCAAGCCGGGCGCGGTGGCTCACACCTGTAATGCTAGCATTCTGGGAGGCTAAGGCGGGAGGATCGCTCAAGGTCAGGAGTTCAAAACCAGCCTCGGCAAAAGTGAGACCCTGTCTCTACTAAAAATAGAAATAAATTAATTGGCCAACTAAAAAATATATAGAAAAAATTAGCCGAGCATGGTGGCACATGCCTGTAGTCCCAGCTACTTGGAGGCTGAGGCAGGAGGATCGCTTGAGCCCAGGAGTTTGAGGTTGACGCCACGGCACTCTAGTCCGGGCAACAGAGTGAGACTCTATCTCAAAAAAAAAAAAAACTTTAGCTTCAGTGTGAGTGAGCTTGAAAGCCATTGGGTTTTGAGCACAGAGTGACATGGTCTGACATTTTAAAAGTATCCCTGTCTACTGTGTTGAGTAAAGACTATAAGAGGCAAGGGAAGAAATAGGAGACTAGTTAAGAGAATACCAAGTAAATTGGACTGGAGTGATAGCAGTGGAGGTGGTGATAAAAGGTTGGATTCTGAATATATTTTGAAAATAGAGCCAATAGGATTGTTGATGTGTTAGATTTGTAGGGTTAGAAAGTCTGGGATGATTACAACAAATCGTTTTTACTTGAGCATGTAGAAGAATGGAGTTGCCATTTACTGAGATGGGATAGAATATGGGAGGAACAGATTTAGACTGTTGGTTTTATGAGTATGGAGATTTCATCTAAAGATATACATTTGGGATTTAATATTCAGCCTGTAGATAGCATTTAATGCGATGAGATTAGAGTGAGTGTAGATGGAGAGGAGAAGCAGTTTGAAGACTTAAGACCTGAGATAGTCCAACATTTAGAGGCTGAGAAGATGAGGAAGAACAAGTAGAAGAAACTAAGGAGCAGTCATTGGGACAGAAAGTGATTGAAGGAGCTAAATGGCACCTAAATTAAGAGAACATTTCAAAAACAGGAGAGATCAACTAACTGCAGATTAATTACCGGATTTATTGATGTGGTAGCTGCTGGTAACTTTGACAAAGCTGTTTCAAAGGGGTGGTGGGGGCAAAAGGCTTATTGTATTATGATAGGTTTATGAGAAAATGGAAGGAGAGGAATTAGAGATGATGAATTTATATAACTGGTTGTTTTTTTTTTTTTTGAGACAGAGTCTCAATCTGTTGTCCTCGTTAGAGTGCCGTGGCGTCAGCCTAGCTCACAGCAACCTCAAACTCCTGCGCTCAAGCAATCCTTCTGCCTCAGCCTCCCAAGTAGCTGGGACTACAGGCATGTGCCACCATGCCCAGCTAATTTTTTTTTGTCTGTATATTCTTAGTTGGCCAATTAATTTCTTTGTATTTTTTTTAGTAGAGACGGAGTCTCGCTCTTGCTCAGGCTGGTTTCGAACTCCTGACCTTGAGCGATCCTCCTGCCTCGGCCTCCCAGAGTGCTAGGATTACAGGTGTGAGCCACCACGCCCGGCATAACTGGTTCTTTTAAGATGGGCAGCATTACATGTGTGTATGTTGAATGGTAATGATCAGAGGGAAAAGCTAATGATGCAGGAGGAAGAGGAAACAATCACTGGAGCAATATCCTTTAGTAGGTAAGAGAGTATATGATCTCATACACAAAGGTAGGAGATGACTTTGTTACAGCATGGACAGTTTATTCACAGTAGCAAAAAAGGCAGAATGTATGGGCAAGATGTGGGTAGTGCAGATAAACAGAGAGCTTGTGACAGTTGAAAGTTCTCTTCTGTCTGCTTCTGTTTTCTCAACAGGAAGGGAAAGCCTTTAACTGAGAGTGAGTTTGGGAAGAAGGTCATGATGTTATGAGCAGAGGAAAGATATGAAATAATTGCCTAGAAGAAAATGAATAGACCTGGGAATTTGTAACAGGAAATATGAAGGGCCCACTTGAGGTTACTGGTCATGAGTTTAAAGTGAGAGTCCTCAGCATGTTTGTTTATTTTTCCTAGGCCATTTTTGTTTGTGTGGTTACATTAATGGGGTAAGCAGACAGTTGATTTAACCTAGATTTGCTAGGGGAGTAAATTTTTGTTTTCTTTTTTTCATGTTTATTTTTAATTTTTATTTATTTAGTTTTTTGTTTGTTTGTTTTTGAGACAGAGTCTCAAAACTCTTTGAGACAGAGTTGCCCAGGCTAGAGTGCCGTGGCGTCAGCCTAGCTCATAGCAACTTCAAACTCCTGGGCTCAACCAATCCTCCTGCCTCAGCCTCCTGAGTAGCTGGGACTGCAGGCATGCGCCACCATGCCTAGCTAATTTTTTATATATAGATTTTTAGTTGTCCAGCTAATTTCTTTCTATTTTGTTTTGGTAGAGACGGGGGTCTCGGTCTTGCTCAGGCTGGTCTCGTACTCCTGAGTTCAAACAATCCGCCTGCCTTGGCCTCCCAGAGTGCCAGGATTACAGGCGTGAGCCACCATCCCGGCCTTAATTTTTATTTATTTTTTTATTTTAAAATATTACAGGAGTACAAACATTGAGGTTATATATATTGCCTTTGCACAGCCTGAGTCAGAGCTACAAGTGTGCCCATCCCAGACAGCACACAAGGCACCCATTCATTAGATGTGAATTTGCCCATCCCCGCCTCCCCCCTCCCTCCTGCCTGACAGCCAATGAATGTTACTTGCATGTGTACATATAAGTGTTGATCAATTAGTACCAATTTGATAGTGAGTACATGTAGTGCTTGTTTTTCCATTCTTGTGATACTTCACTTAGAAAAATGGGCTCCAGCACCATATAGGATAATACAAGAAGTGTTAGTTCACCATTGGTTTTTGTGGCTGAGTAGTACTCCATGATAAATATGTACCATATTTTATTGCCCACTTGTATATTGATGGGCACTTGGACTGTTTCCACATCTTTGCAATTGTGAATCGTGCTGCTATAACCATTCAAGTGCAAATGTCTTTATTATAGGATGACTTTTTTTCCTTTGCATAAATACCCAGTAGTGAGATTGCTGTATCAATCTCTACTTTTAGTCCTTTGAGGTTTTTCCATACTACTTTCCACAGAGATTGTACTAGTTTGCAGTCCCACCAGCAGTGTATGAATGTTCCTATCTCTTTACATCCACACCAACATTTGTTGTTTTGGGACTTTTTGATAAAAGCCATTCTCACAGGAGTTGAATGATATTTCATTGTGGCTTTGATTTGCATTTCCCTGATGATTAGAGATGTTGAGCATTTTTTCATGTATCTTGGCCATTAGTCTATCTTTTGAAAACTTTCTGTTTGTGTCCTTTGCCCAGTTTTTAATGGGGTTATTGATTTTTTTTCTTACTGATTTTTCTGAGTTCTATATAGATTCTATTTATTAGCCCTGATTTTTTCTTACTGATTTTTCTAAGTTCTATATAGATTAGATATAGATTCTAGTTATTAGCCCTTTCTTAGATATATAGCATGCAAATATTTTCTCTCATTCTGTAAGTTATCTTTTTGCTTTAATGATAGTTTCTTTGGCTGTGCAGAAACTTTTTAATTGGATCAGGTCCCATTTATTTATTTTTGTTGTTGCTTGATTGCTTTTGGGGTCTTCCTAAATTCTTTGCCTAGGCTGATGTCTGTAAGAGTTTTTCCAACATTTTCTTCTAGATTTCTTACGGGTTTGTGCTTTACATTCAAGTCTGTTGTCCATAATGAGTTGATTTTTGTAAGAGGTGAGAAGTGAGTATCCTGTTTCAGTCTTCTACATGTGCCTATCCAGTTTTCCCAGCACCATTTACTGAATAAGGATTCTTTTCCCCAGTGTATGTTTTTGTCTGCTTTGTCAAAGATCAGATGGCTTATATGAGGTTGGTTTTATGTTTGGGTTCTCAGTCCTGTTCCATTGGTCTGTGTCTCTGTTCTTGTGCCAGGACTATGCTGTTTTGGATACTGTAGCCTTGTAGTATAGTTTGAAGTCTGGTAAATTGATGCCTCCCAATTTGTTCTTTTTGCTTAAGGTTGCTTTGGCTATATGGGGTCTTCTCTGGTTCCATACAAAGCATAGAATTACTTTTTGTAGATCCGTGAAAAATGATGTTGGTATTTTAATAGGGATTGCATTGAACCTGTAGATCACTTTGGGTAGTATAGACATTTTAACAATGTTGATTCTGCTGATCCATGAGTATAGTTTTCCATGTGTTTGTGTGGTCTGCTTTTTTCTTTCCTCAGTGTTTCATAATTTTCCCTCTAGAGGTCCTTCACCTCCTTAGTTAAATATATTCCTAGGTATTTGATTTTCTTTGTTGCTATTGTGGAAGGTATTGTGTATTTGATTTGGTTCTCAGTTTGACTGTTGTTGGCGTATATGAATGCTAGTGATTTGTGTACATTAATTTTGAGAACTGAGGCTTTGCTGAACTTATTATGTATTGTTAATTAGTGGAAAAAGTTAGAAGTATAACGATGTCTAATAATAAGAGAATAGTAACTTAATTAAGATACATTCAATGGAATATTATGTGGTCATTAAAAATTGTTTACAGGCTGGGTGTAATTGCTCAGGCTTACAATCATAGCACTTCAAGGCAACAGGATTGCTTGAGGCCAGGAATTCGAGATCAGCCTGGGGTAATATAGCAAGACCCTGTCTCTACAAAAAAATAAAAAAAATTAGGAGAACATGGCACACACCTGTAATCCCAGCTACTCAGGAGGTTGAGGCACGAAAATGGCTTGAGCCCAGGAGTTCAAGGCTATAATGAGCTATGATTGTACCACTGCACTCCAGCCTGGACAACAGAGCAAGACCCTGTTTGTTAAAAATATATATTTATATGCTTATTGTAATGCTAAATTTTAAAAAGCAGAACACAGAAGTGAATATGTGATGCGAACTCAACAATGGAAATACTATGCATAGAAAGTAGACTGGAAAAAATTAACCAAATGAACAGTTGCTTGTTCTTTCTCTTTTCCATTTCTCTGTATTTTCCATATTATAGAAGAAGGTTTTTAAAGAGGGGCTAAGAGCTATGTAGACTGAGTTATATTATGTGCTGTCTTAGTCCGTTTTATGCTGCTATAACAGAATACCTCAGGCAGGGTAATTTATAATGAACAGAAATTTATTGGCTTACAATTTTTTCTGGAGGCTGGGAAGCCCCAAATCAAGGCTCTAGTACCTGGCGAGGGCCTTCTTGCTTTGTCCTCAGAACAGAAGGCAGAGGCCGCAAGAGCAAATATACTCCTGAGAGCCCTTTTCATAGTGGTATTAATTTTTTCATGAGGATGAAGTCCTCATGACCTAAACACCTCCTAGTAGGTCCTACCTTTCAACACCGTCACATTGGAGATTAAGTTTCCAACACATGAATTAGGGGGGACACATTCAATCATAGCATGTGCTAAGTATAGTTATGACTGCTTTGCATGGATTATTTTGCCGAATCTTTACATACACATAAACAGTTGACCCTTGAACAATATGGAAGTTAGGGGCACCAACCCTCATGCAGTTGAAAATCCACTTAAAACTTCTGACTCCCCAAGAACTTAACTCCTAATAGTCTACCGTTGACTAGAAGCCTTACCAATAACATAAACAGTTGATTAACATGTATTTTGTGCGTTATGTGTATTATTTACTGTATTCTTATAATAAAGTAAGCCAGAAAAAAGAAACTGTTGTTTAGAAAATCATAAGGAAAAGAAAATAAAAATACATTTATAGTACTGTACCATATTTATTGATACTGTAAGTTAACCACATCTGTTTACAAGATGAATCAACTGTCTGAAATGGCAGCAACTGCAGCTGCAGACCTCAGTCTACAGTACATATCAATCAGTTCAACTTTTTCTCGTAACGTTGTAAGTTTGCTCCTTGGAAGCACTTCCAGCATTACTAGTGGCACTTAATGTAGGTCTCATGGTGTTATTCAACGCCTATGATATTGTACTAAACACAATGAAAAATATGGAGAAATGTGAGAGATCACTTTTTATATTGTGATACACAATTTACTGGAGAGATGAACTGCTCACACGGTGATGATTAGCATCACAGTGTTTTAAGCGGATACTTAAAACATAGCACAATAGCAATAGGAGGTGCCTATGAAATTATTACATTGGTATGGTATGTACTAAAGTTAATTTTATGCAGTTGTGATTTTTTTATTTTTATTTTTTTAGAGATGGAGTCTCACTCTGTTGCCTAGGCTGGAGTGCAGTGGTGTAATCATAGCTCACTACAGCCTTAAACTCATGGGCTAAGCAATCCTCCTGCCTCAGCCTCCCAAAACAGGTGTATGCCACCATGCCTGCCTAATTTTTCCTTTTTTTTTAGAGATGAGACCTTGTTGTGTTGCCCAGGCTGATATCGAACTCCCAGGCTCAAGCAATCCTCCCACCTCAGCCTCCCAAGTTGCTTAGGTTACAGGCATGAGTCGCTGCACCTGGCTTGCTGTTAAGATTTAATATTGCATCTTTATGTTTGTTTACATTTCTCTTGGACTGAAAATGTTGTCACATACGGTCTATGTACACATAAGTTCTGATAAATTTTAAGTTTTTATAATGGATTTGTGTATATTTTATGGTAGTAAATGATAAAATAAATTAGTATCCCCATCTTTTTATGCATTCATGACATACCTAACTTTTCCTTAATTCATTTTGATATTTCTAGCTCGTACTTCATCCGTAAGTTTTATCAAATTGTCAAAAATCTCCAAAAATTTTTCCAATATATTTATTGAAAAAAATCTGCATATAAGTGGGCGCATGCAGTTCAAACTGTATTGTTCAAGGGTCAACTGTATACATATATATATTTCCTACTTTTCTCCACTGAGAGGGCCTAAAAGCAATGATACTGTCATATCAGTGAGCCTAAATAGTGCCTAGAGTTTGGCTTCTACATACCATTCTCCCATAAAAAGAGCCAGGACTCCATTGAAAATGGTTGATTCCAGGACTGGGCCAAGGAAGTTACAAGATGAGTCTGGAACATCTTGTAGTACAAGACAATGAGGGAGCAAAAAAATGAAGGGAACATGTCCAAAGGACACAGGCCAGGTTGAAGGAGCTCCTGGTGACCAAGTATGGGACAATTTGAGCAAAAAATAAATAGTAATGAATTAAAATGCAGAATAAAAGAAATATCCATGAGTCCATTCTGTTATAAGTAACTTAATAAATAAATAAATTAAGGGAAAGGAATAGCTTGTCTTTATAGTAGTATTCCCACTACTAAGTATAGAAGGAATAATGGAGGTAGAAAATTACCATTTAGTAAACTTCACAGCAATAATTGTGGCAGGCAAGAATCAACCATGGATGCTGAAATTACTGGGCAAAAATGTGACCTGAACTAGGGTATTTACATAGTTTCAAAGTATCCTCCCACAAGATACTTACTAATTGCAAAAGGGAAAGTAACTTTACAATGGAGAAATGTGGCAAACACTTCCAAGTGATCAGAGTTAACATCACCTGTCATAAGACATTGACATCATGTGCCTCTTGATAAGATGGGTGAGAAGGATGCAACCTCCCTTCTGCAGTAGTCTTGCCAAAAATGTATGACCTCAATCTAGTCATGAAAAAACATGCAAACCCAAATTGACACACATTCTACAAAATAACTGGCAAGTACTCTTTTGAGAAGTGTCAAGATCCTTAAAGACAAAGATTGGAGTAGACTAAGGAGACTTGATAACAAAGTGCATTGTGGGATCCTAGACCAGAAAAAGGACATATATAGGACAGCTGGCAAAATTTAAATACGGTCTATAGATTCAACAGTAATTCAATAGTATTGAATTAATGTTAATTTCTTGGTTTAGAATAAATACTTGCAAGATTGTTTATGTTATATAAGATTTTAAGATTATCTGGGTGAAAAGTACAGGAACTCTACTGTTTTTCTCACTTTTTTGTTATTTCAAAACAAAAAGTTAAAAAGGTCTTGTATTTCTGTTCATTACTAACTACTGTAAATTGGACAAGTCACATAACCAATTTAAGACAAAATAGACTCTGCTTTATCTACTTCACTTGAAGCTTAAGTGAGGCTTTAACTGTAAAACAAATGTAAGATATCATTATTATTATTATTATTATAGGTTACATTGAAGTGAATTATTTGTGATCTTTTGTGATTCTGCCAATAAAAGCAATAAACCTGGTTTTCTGCCATGGTAGAATTTACCAAAAAGGGCTCTCTCCCCTCTAAATTCATCAGTTTTTTTCCATCTTTACAGCATTTCAGGCTGCCTTCCGAGCTCAGGGCCCCCTGGCTATGCTGGAGCACTTTGATACTATCTACAGCATTTTACAGTAAGTGAAATACCCAGCTGGTTCTTTATAAAGAACTGGTGGCTATTTGTCCTAACTTTGCCTGTTAGTCCTGAAATTCCAAATTGTAGGTTCACTGATAAATGCTTCTGGGTGCTGATATCTCTACTGATGAGCATTTACCCAACTTGCCACCATATTTATTCAGTTGAACAATTTCACATGTAATTTTAAGCATTAGATTCCTCAAATTAGATCTGATCTGTTAGAATGGACTCTGAAGGCTCCTTCCTGTCTCACCCCTACACTTTCTTTCCCTCATAGTCACTTTCGAAGTATAGATCCTGGCCTCAAAGAAGATACTCTGGAATTCCTGATAAAAGGTGTTTATGGGTCAGGGGGTAGGGGATGGACAGTATTTGTTGTTTTTGTTTACTGTCTCCTACATTTATTAGCCATGTGATGATATCAAGGCTGTTGTGATTCAGTTGGTTTGGCTAAGCCCAGGGACCTTTGACCTATTAAGGTCTGTAATCTTGGTGGGCAATACAGAGTTATGTGTGTTCACTGTAAGGGCAGACCAACAAGAACTTTTTCCTGCTTTTGAGCTACCTCTTTTTAATAGGGGTGATTCTTCCAGTTGCTAGGGAGAAATTGTGGTAACTGGAGTGAGAGAGTGGGAACAGGGCATGTTCAGGGCATTAGGGTCAAGGGTCCCAAAGGACTTAGCTTGTGTTATGGCCACTGAGAGATGAAACACAGATCTTTGGTAATCTGATGGCTGCAAGGGATGGGTGTTTTGAGGTTGGAATATGTGAAGAAAGTGGATGACACTGACTCCCAGATTCTGTCCCTCACAGTGGTATCCCGCCACTCCCAGGAACTTCCAGCCGTCCTGGATGATACAACTTTGAGTTTATCAGATAGAAATGCCCATCTAAATGCCCTCAAAATGAACTGTTATGCTCTGATACGCCTCTTGGAATCCTTTGAGACTATGACCAGCCAAACAAGCCTCATGGACCTGGACCTTGGTGGGAAGGTAAGTTAGAGTTTCTGGCTGACTTTATGTGGGGTCCAAGGGGGTGGGGAGATGATAGGAAAGAAGGGAATCCAATGCTTCTGAGAATCCTTTCTGTCTTTGTTTAAGGTTTAGGAGGAAGTACTCAAAAGTATCACAGCATTTCCTTTTCTAACAAGTAGCATTTTGGCAATTGTAATTCTTCTATATTACCTTCTACCTCGTCTTGATAGTGGATAGTTCAGGTAGTCAGAACTACCTGGCAGATCTTGACCTTCTTTGTTTCCTTATTTTTTCCTAAATGTATACATGATCTTTTTTAGGGTAAGAAAGCCCGGACGAAGGCAGCCCATGGCTTTGACTGGGAGGAAGAGAGGCAACCAATTCTTCAGCTTCTAACACAGCTGCTCCAGTTGGACATTCGTCATCTGTGGAACCATTCAGTAATTGAAGAGGAATTTGTCAGGTGGGTAGTTAAGATGGTTACAGATAATACTGACCTGTGAGGAATGAGGGCTCTATTGTTAGATGTGCCTTTTAAATACTTCATTTCACGCCTCAGTTCTATCTATAATACATAGAAGTATAATCATAACATGGAGTTGTTAGGAATTAGATAATTGAATGTTAGAAACTGATGTGAATTTCTCTCATCTCTAATGCCCATTTATTTATTCATTAAACAGTATTTACTGAGAATCTCTTAGATGTATGGCTGGCATCATCATAGGTACTGGAAACAAAAGTTTCTGCCCTCTTGGAGTTTGTATTGTAGAGTAGAAGGCAATTTAAAAATAAGTAAAATATATAATATGTTTTATGGTTTATGAAACAAAATAAAGAAGGGGGATGGGAAGTTAAATGGAAGAGGATTGTGATTTTAAATCAGCTATCCTAGCAAGACCTCTTTGAGATGGTGACATTTAAGCAAAGACCCTCAGGAGGTGAATGAGAGCTATGAGAATATCTGGAGGAACAGCAAGGGTAAGGAAAAGGAATGGTATATGCAAAGATCCTGAGGAGGGAATGTGTCTAGCATGTGCAGGCAAAAGCAGGGAGGCCAGAGAGATGGCAGCCAAGAGAGGGTGAGAGGGGTAGGTTGTAAGGTAAGGCAGCAGTGGGGAGCCAAACTGGAGATCCATGTAGGCCATCGCAGTGACTTTGACATTTCCTCAGAGTGAGATGGGGCCACTGGGGGGTTCCAAACAAGGCAGTGAGGTGATCTGACTTGTACTTAAACAGGGTCATCCTGGCTATTGTATTGAAATAGACTGTGGAGGGAAAGGTGGAAGCAAGAGACCAGTTAAGAGGCTATTCTAATAACTCAGCAAGAGATGATAATCGCTTAGACTAAGGAGTGGCAGTGAAAATGGGGAGAATGGTTGGTTCTGTCTTTTTTTTCTTAAGGTAGAGCTTACAGGATTTGCTGATGGATTAGGAATGAGGTGCAAAAGAGAGTACAATCAAGGATGACTCACTCTCCCAGGGTTTTGGCCTGAGCATTTGGAAGACTAGAGTTATTGGTAACCGAGATACAGAGAAGGTCTTGAGTACATGTTTTAGGGGGAAGACCAGAAATTCTGTTTTGGACATAAAAAGTTTGAAGTGCTTATTAGACATCCAAGTAAAGTTGTCAGATTCAGCTGTTGAATTTGTAGATCTGGAGTTCAGGAGAGAGATCTGAGCTAGAGATGAATGTTTGGAAATATATGGTATTCAAAGCCATGAGACTGAAATTACAAAAGTATAACTAGAAGACAACCAAAATCCAAGGACTGGTACCCTAGGGCACTCTGGCATTAAGAGGGTGAGGAGATGATAAGCAACCAGCCTAAGAAATTTAGAAGAGAGCCTGGTGTCCTAGAAGCCAAATGAAACATATGTTTCAAGGAGCATGTGAGTGATCAACCATATCAAAATGCAGCTGAAAGGTCAGTTAAGATGAGGATTGAATCAGACATTATATTTAGCAATGAGAATTTGTTGGTGACTTTGTCCTATCTTTCATCATATATTCAGTTTCCTTAGTCAGCATGATAGAGAGTATCTGTCTGGGGTCAGCAAAGCAACTTGGTATAGAAAGCAATAGATAGAATAAAGAAAACTAAAAGACCCTGACTTCGAGGGCAGTAGGGACAGAATGAATGAGGCAGGGCCCTCATATGATTGAATCCAGACAGCTGATTTCATCGTCTCAAACTCTTCCTTTCTCAGTTTGGTTACTGGCTTTTGCTACCGCCTTCTGGAGAATCCCACCATTAGTCACCAGAAGAACCGCCCCATCCGGGAAGCCATAACACACCTGCTTGGTGTGGCCTTGACACGTTATAACCACATGCTCAGTAAGTTATCCCTCTGCTTTGCCCCACCTTTTTCATTTTGCCCACAATTTCTCATGTTTAGTACTTACACAGGTGCCACTGTGAAGATCATCCAGATGCTGCAGCACTTTGAACACCTGGCACCTGTCCTGGTGGCAGCTGTGAGTCTGTGGGCAACTGATTATGGAATGAAGAGCATAGTGGGAGAGATTATAAGGTGACTCTTCCTTCTCAAAGTTTCTAATTCTCATTTTCCTCAAGGATGGGATAAAGAAAGTTTAGAAATACCGTCTCTGTGAAACAGTAGATTCCTTCAGATATTAGATACCAGTCTTACCTTCCCTTACTGGGAACTGAATAATTGAACTATCTTGCTGTGACTTTGTTTTCTTCCCTGTGTAGAGAGATTGGACAGAAGTGTCCCCAAGAGCTGAGTCGGGACCCTTCTGGGGCAAAGGGCTTTGCAGCCTTCCTGACAGAACTAGCAGAACGTGTCCCAGCCATTCTGATGTCCAGTATGTGCATTTTGCTAGATCATCTGGATGGAGAGGTAAGTGATCCACAAAGGATCCCTGAGGTTTTTCTGGGAATTTTAAATCCATTGTTGAAAGGCTGTTTCTTAACAGAAGGAGAAAGTAGCTTTCACATGAAGACAAGTTGTCTAGATTTATCATTGTGGTAATACCTTCCTGTAGAGAAATAGATCAAATTTATTGAATAAGGAGCCCTTTATTAGTCTCATTTTACTACTATATTGGTTTTATCCAGTTCTGGTAGGGGAGGTGACAGTTCCACAGCTTAAGTCTAGTGAGAGTGATTTAACTTTGATTCTGAGTCCCATCTGTTCCTCAGGAGAAAGCCTCTTCCTACTGCCTGTCGTGCCTTGCTTTCTCTAATTGACCCATGTCCTCTCTCTCAAATCTCTCTAGTCTCTGAATGCTAATCTGGCTGCTTCCCAAACTGATGCTAGGCACTCCTAGGTGAACGTCAAGGACAAAGATAGTCCACTTCTTCATCTCATTTACTTTAACTTCTTGTGAAAGACCCTATTCTCTGGTTCTCAGCCTGGCAAAAACCCCAAACCCTGTTCTCCACCACATTATCTAATGGATTTGCTTGGCACCCTACTGATTATTTCTGCCTTTCTGTGTCTCATTTTCTGTCAGTAAAATGTGGAAGGGGAGTGAGAGGGAAGGGGGATATTTATTAGTAAGGATCAAAGGCTTTGAGACCTCAGGTGAAGGGTAGTAATAAGTGCTTTTCAAGTATGTGTTAGTGTATGGATGTGATTTCATATTCAACTACCATCATGCTTGTCTGGCTGAACCCTATGAGGAAAAATTATTTGGGGTTGTTTATTTTATCCCAGCATTCTGCTCTAAACAAGTAAGTACTGTCTGGGATTCAGCTTTTTTCTGTGCCCATGGGGTTAAATACCAAGGCAGTTGATCAGAAAAGTCATAGCTAAGCACAGGCAAGCTTAACCTTGACTTAAGACTTTGCGCCCTCATATGTCTAGATGGGCACAGAGTTAAGGGAAAAGAGAGTTAGTATTGGAGTTCATAGGTTCATACCAACTTTATTTCTTTCTCTTAGAATTACATGATGCGCAATGCTGTGCTAGCAGCCATGGCAGAGATGGTATTGCAGGTTCTGAATGGTGATCAACTGGAAGAAGCAGCCCGAGACACCAGAGACCAGTTCTTAGATACCTTACAAGCCCATGGCCATGATGTCAACTCCTTTGTACGAAGCCGTGTTTTGCAGTTATTCACACGCATCGTCCAGCAGAAGGTAGGCAACTTTTTATGTGATTAAAGATATGATACCCTCTCTGTACAGGCCAAAGTAAAGAGGAATCCAGTGTCAAAGGTAAATAAAAGTCTTCCTCTACCAAGGACAAGGATGTATTTAAAGACTAATGTATCTTACCCACTACAAGGAGTACGTCTTACCCATTTTATGTCCCATAGAAAGGTGTTTTTAGAATTTAGAGCTCAATTTAGAGTGTATTTCAAGATCATCTTGAACAAAATGGATAATGTGGGATGTGAGTTGATCCTTCTCTTCCTACCCCATACAGGCTCTCCCTTTGACACGTTTCCAGGCAGTGGTGGCCTTAGCAGTGGGACGTCTGGCAGACAAGTCAGTGTTAGTATGTAAAAATGCCATCCAGCTGCTGGCCAGTTTTCTAGCCAATAATCCTTTTTCCTGCAAGGTAAGTAAACTTGGTCTATCCAAAAGAGAAGGAATTAAATGGATACAGGGATGAAATTATGTCACTTAATGACTCTGCTTTTCATTTTACCTTGGTAGCTTAGTGATACTGACCTTGCTGGACCACTGCAGAAGGAGACCCAGAAATTACAAGAGATGAGAGCCCAGAGGCGAACTGTAGCTGCTTGTGAGTAGTTTACTGCCTAGGAATCCTTACCCCAGATAGCCTTCCCCCTACAAAGAGAAACTCCAATGGAAGAGACTAAATGAAACTCTCTCATTCAGCTGCAGTGCTAGACCCAGATGAGGAGTGGGAAGCCATGCTGCCAGAGTTAAAGTCTACCCTGCAGCAGCTTCTAAAGCTTCCCCAGGAAGAAGAGGAAATTGCTGAGCACGTTACTAATACAGAGACGTCTGAAGACGTGAAAGGACGCATCTGTCAGCTGCTTGCCAAAGCTAGTTACAAGTATGGGAAAAAATGGGATGTTCTCCAATGGTCTGTTTTAGTTTAGAGTTAACTTTCAAGAAACTTATATAATGTTTCTTTAAAATAAATTGAGATATGCTGCCACCAGATGATGGTAGGTATTTTCATTGTAATAATGGTCTGACCAAAAGCATAGTCTACAATTAAGCATGCTTTTCTACTTTTATAAATATTTAAACTACTAAAACAGTATAAACAGTATTATATTCTAATTAAACAAGTCCTCCTTCATTTGAAGAAGAAAGCCTATAAATACAATTTTAGTTGTGTAATCCTGAGTAAGTTGCATAACTATCTCAGGCTCAGTTTCATTATCTATAAAATAAGAAATTGATTACATCATATGATCTCTAATGACTTTCTAATTCTAAATTCTGTGAGCTAATAAATGATATCAAATTTGCTTAATACTGCTTTAATCTTCAATTCAGTATAAATCCTGATTGTAGAGAAAAGATTTCTTCTGGTATTTTTGTGACTCTAGAGCTTGAGAGCATCTTAGCAACAAAAACCCTTACAGCTGCCAATAGGTATTCTTAAACCTTAGCCACAAGTTATTTATTTCTTACCTGATTGGGCTGTTCAAAAAAGACTGAGTAGAGGGTGCCTTATTTGCCTATAACTCCCTTATCTCTCTAGTATCTCTTTATTTTGCTAAAGCATAGAGACCATAATTTTATAGCCTCTTATGCTTCTTTCTCCAAGCATAATAATATTTTCTCCTATCAATTAGAAGTTTTTTCCCTCATGTTAAACATGTCACCTTTTCTTTCAGAATTCCTTAGTAATAGATGAACAGATGCCAGGTTAAGTTCTTTTTTTTTTTTTTTTTTTTTTTTTGAAACAGTGTCTCACTCTGTCACCCTGGGTAGAGTGCAGTGGCGTCATCATAGCTCACTGCAACCTCAAACTCCTGGTCTCAAGTGCATCCCCGTGCCGCAGCCTCCTGTGTAGCTGGGACTATAGGTGCATACCACCAGGCCCAGCTAATTTTTCTATTTTTAGAGCGTGGGGAGGTTGTCTCGCTCTTTCCCAGGCTGGTGCCAGGTTAAGTGCTTTTTTTTTTTTTTTCTTTTTCCCTAGTTACAAATTGGCCCACATGTTAAGTTCTTTTTTTTTTTTTTTTTAGACAGAATCTCATTCTGTTGCCCGGCTAGAGTGAGTGCCGTGGCGTCAGCCTAGCTCACAGCAACCTCAAACTCCTGGGCTCAAACGATCCTTCTGCCTCAGCCTCCCAAGTAGCTGGGACTACAGGCATGTGCCATCATGCCCAGCTAATTTTTTGTATATATTTTTAGTTGGCCAATTAATTTCTTTCTATTTATAGTAGAGACGAGGTCTTGCTCTTGCTCAGGCTGGTTTCGAACTCCTGACCTTGAGTGATCCTCCCGTCTCGGCCTCCCAGAGTGCTAGGATTACAGGCGTGAGCCACCGAGCCCGGCCCACAGGTTAAGTTCTTCGTGACTAAAATTTTCCCCTTACAACCAGCAGCTTTTCCTCTGTGCTTTTTGTGTAGTACTCTTTTTTTTTCCTTTTTTTTTATTGCAGCATATTATGGGGGTACAAATGTTAAGGTTACGTACATTACCCTTGCCCCCCTCCCCCCTCCAGTCAGAGCCTCAAGCCTGATTGTGTAGTACTCTTTAAGTTTATATAACTTTTTATGGTTTTTCCCCACAATTTTGGGGGTAACTGACATTATCAGATTATCTTTTCCATTTTGCAGATAAGGAAACAGAAGTTAGGTTAGATGACTTGACTATCAGACAGAGCTAGTAAGTAGCAGAGCTGAGCCTAAGTCTTCATATTACAAATCCAGACCAGAGCTGTTTTGCTTCCAGTTACAAATTTAAACATATAATAGAACAAAACTTTGTCAAATGATTTTTTAAAACAGTTTTTTTAAAACAAATCTATTTTTAAAAAATTTGGCTGGGCGCGGTGGTTCACGCCTGTAATCCTAGCACTCTGGAAGGCCAAGGCGGGAGGATCGCTCAAGGTCAGGAGTTCGAAACCACCCTGAGCGAGAGCGAGACCCCGTCTCTACTAAAAATAGAAAGAAATTAATTGGCCAACTAAAAATATACAGAAAAAATTAGCCGGGCATAGTGGCACGTGCCTGTAGTCCCAGCTACTCGGGAGGCTGAGGCAGAAGGATTGCTTGAGCCGAGGAGTTTGAGGTTGCTGTGAGCTAAGCTGATGCCACGGCATTCTAGCCCCGGCAACAGAGTGAGACTGTATCTTAAAAAAAAAAAAAAATTAAGCAATACATTTACATGGTACAAAATTTAAAATTACAAAAATGACACGCCATGAAAAGTCCCTTCCAAACTTACTTTGTAGCCACTCAGTTCCCCTTTCCACAGGGAGGAAATGTTAATAGTTTATTAAACATCATTCTAAAGATAACATAAAGACATACAGTATAACATACGTTCTTTTTTCCCCCTTTGCCACGAGTGTTAGAATTCTCTATTCATTGATCTATCACCTTGATTTTTTTCACTTAACTGTGTCTCTCAGTGATTTTTTTTTTGTTTATATACATAATTATAATTATATACATAGTTAACTGCCCCATTTTTTTATGGCTACGTAGAATCTCATTGTGTACATCTGTCTTAATTTAGCCAATTATTGAAAGTTTATTGTTCCTAAACTTTTACTTAGCAAATTTTTTCTTAGAGACAAAAACGTTGCCAGGCTGGATTTGTACTCCTGGGCTTAAGAGATCCTCCCACCGACGTCTCCTGAGTAGCTGGGACTACAGACGCACACCAGCCCCTGGCTTTAGCAAAGTTTTTAGAAAGGTGTTTGGTGTAGGTTTGTGGTTTGAAAAATTTGAAAAGCCTCATTCAAGTTTTTTGAAGACTATAGTAAAGCCTGAGGCTTCAGAAATAGAAAAAGTATTTTGAGCCCCATACCCTATTAGATGCTGCTCAACTTTTTAAGCATAATAAGTATTCCTTTCATTTGGACAGTAGGTCCAGGGACTTAATGGAATCATGTGGTAGGCTCCCTTTTAAACAGTTACAGTGATGCTCTTCTGGTTGCTGAATTGGTTCTTTCAGGCAGGCCATCATTCTCACTCGAGAAGCCATAGGCAGCTTCCAAGAGTCTGAACCCTTCAGTCACATAGACCCAGAGGAGTCAGAAGAGACCACGTTCCTGAATCTCTTAGGAATTATCTTCAAAGGTAATTTCTTTCCCTTGTTCAGTCAAATAACAAAACATTTCAACTAGTATTTACTGAGCATTTACTTTATGCTACACAGTGGTTTGGCTAACAGCCTGGTGCTGAAAGGGCCCAGAGGGGAGTTGGCAGTGCTTCTGCTCTGTAATAGAAGCAGCCCATGGACCTAAGAATGATAATCACAGGCTAACTATCTAAACCGTTGAGGTCTTTAGGAATCTTTTTTGAGAAAAGAAGACATTTTATTAATATTTTGTTTATTTATTTTTTACAGAGACAAGGTCTCACTCTGTTACCCAGGCTTGAGTGCAGTGGCACAATCACAGCTCACTGTAGTCTAAAGCTTATAGGCTTGCATAATCCTCCTGCCTCAGCCTCCTAAGTAGCCAGGACTACAGGCCCATTCTGCCATACCCAGCTAATTTTTCTATTTTTTGTTGAGACAGGTTCTCACTGTGTTGCTCAGGCTGTTTCAACCTCCTGGCTTCAAGTGATCCTCCTACCTTGGCTTCCCAAAGTGTTAGGATTGCAGGCATGAGCCATCACATCCAATCTTTTTTTTTTTTTTTTTTTTTTTTTTTTAAAGATAGGATCTCCCTCTCTTGCCCAGGCTGGAACACAATAGTACAATCATAGCTCACTGTGATCTTGAACTCCTGGGCTCAAGCAGTCCTCCCACCTCAGCCTCCCAAAGTTACTAGGATTACAGGTGTGAGCCACCATACCCAGCTGAGAACTGAAGACATTTTAGAATACGTTCTACTTTCATATCTTCACATTGCGGAAAGAAATATCCAGGGATGTTGACAGCTATTGGATTCCCCCACATAATCCTTCAACAAAAACCAACCTGTATGCCTCTAACTCCTAGGCCCAGCAGCTTCTACACAACAGAAGACCAGGTCTGCAGAGAACATGGTCTCAGGACAGACTGTCTGTAAAGACAAGCCCAAGGTGTCAGAGCCTGAGGAATCCAGGGAAAGTGATGAACTGGTGAAGCAGGAGATGCTGGTGCAGTATCTGCAGGATGCCTACACCTTCTCTCGGAAAATTACCGAAGCCATTGGCATCATCAGCAAGATGATGTATGAAAACACAACTTCAGGTATGCCAGAGGCCTTTTCTGTAAGGAACTAGGTCTAGGGCTTCCCCCCTCTTCTTTTTTCTTTTTCATTTAGGAGACAGAGCTGGGCATGGTGATGCATCCCTGTAGTCCCAGGTACTTGGGAGGCTGAGGCAAGAGGATCGCTGAGTTCAGGAGTTTGAGGTTACGGTGAGCTATGATGACGCTATGGCACTCTAGCTGGAGTGACGGAGTGAGACTCTCTCTCAAAAAAAAAAAAAGAGAGAGAGATATGGGGTCTCACTCTGTCACCCAGGCTGGCGTGCAGTGGCAAATCATAGCTCACTGCAGCCTCAACTCTTAGGTTCAAATGATTCTCCTGCCTCAGCCTCCCAAGTAGCTAGGACTACAGGCATTTGCCAACACAACTGGCTAATTTTTCTTATTTTTTTGTAGAGATAGAGTCTTGCTATGTTGCCCAGGCTGGTCTTGAACTCCTGGCCTCAAACGATCCAACCACCCCAGTCCCCTAAAGTGCTGGGATTATAGGCATGAGCCACCACACCCAGCTGGTCTTGGGGTTCCTGTCCATATTTATTGATATGTATCTGCTCCTTTAAAAGTCAGGGGTTCTTCATTTCCATTTGCTTCATCTAGCCCTTTGTAGCTTAGGTATTTTAATGCATATAGTATTTCATGATAAGGCATTATAGGAGATGCCATTTTCAGAGAAAATAAGGAAGGCCTCTACTTGTACGTTGCTATAATCAGAAAGGTTCTATCTTTAGGTATTGGGAGAGTTTTGCCAAGTAGATGGGTGACATTTGTATCTGTCCTCTCAGTGGTGCAGGAGGTGATTGAATTCTTTGTGATGGTGTTCCAATTTGGGGTACCCCAGGCCCTATTTGGGGTGCGTCGCATGCTGCCTCTCATCTGGTCTAAGGAGCCTGGTGTCCGGGAAGCTGTACTTAATGCCTACCGCCAACTGTACCTCAACCCTAAAGGGAACTCTGCCAGGTATATGGGGTACTTTTGCCTTTACTCACTTTTTCGAGATCAGCTTCTTAGAGGACTTTTCAGGTCTCCTAAAGGTACGTCTTTCCAGAGGAGTTACAAACTCATAGGCAGTAGGTCCATGATGGGGCTCAGGGTGGGGTTGAACTTCCAGTGAAGCTCATCCTAAGCAGTGATTTGAAACTGTGGTGGGATACCCCTAATAACCTGTTTGCCAGGATCAACTTATCAGTCTTTTAATGACCCCTATTCCCACAGAGCCAAGGCCCAGGCTTTGATTCAGAATCTCTCTTTGCTGCTAGTGGATGCCTCGGTTGGGACGATTCAGTGTCTTGAGGAAATTGTAAGTCTTCTCACTTTCCCTTTATACATTCAACAAGTATTATGGAGTTATTACTATGTGTTGAGCAATTTTACTGAGGTCCATACAGAAGTATATGGCTATTTGCTTTCCTTTTTTTTTTTTTTTTTTTTTTTAAACCACATTTTATTTGGTTAACAAAACCTGCTTAGTGGGAATCTACCATCCCGTGAGCATGACTCATGTGGCCTCCTTAGGAAGGAATTTTGAGCAAAAGAAAAAAGATCAGAGTTCAGTCCTCACAACACCCTGGTCCATGTTGTCATCAGCGTGCGAGCTCAGCAAGCGGGTCAAGAAAGGAAAGAGGCCTTCTCCCTGGAGGAGCTGGCTGCAGATCCTTAGAGAAAGTCGACCTGCCAACTCCAGGGCGAGGCTGTGTGGTACCATCGCCTTTCCGTACCGTCCCTGCCCAATGGCTCCTGTCCCTTCTCTGTTCCCTCTGCAGCCTCCCTTCCTCTGCCTGCCTTGTCATGTTGGTGTGTCCCAAAAAGAGCTTCATCCAGACCTCTCTCCAGCTGAACACACCTTTTCTTCTCCTCTTCCAAAAAAAGAAAAGAAAGGAACATTTCATTGTCTGGACTGTGAGGGCCCTGCAGAGGGACACCCAGCACCGCCCGTTCCCCCACTCCCTTGCTTCCCATCAGTACTATTATGTCCTTGCCTCCGCAAGAGGCAAGATGGAGGCAGGTGGAGGAAGCCGGGCCACCTGGGCAGCTTCCTAGGGCCAGCACTGAGGAAACAAGTGCTGGTGTGTGAAAAACCACCGTGACAGCCGGGACTGACTTGCGCTTCCCATCGCCCTTGGGCAGGAGGCCGAACAAGCACAGGGGGGCTCTATTTGCTTTCATGTTCCCAACTTTAAAGGAACCAACAGTCTAGTTGGTAGCCAAAAAACACAAAACATTTTTACAACAATGCAGCAGATAGATAATGAAGTGCTAGAATAAGTGGCACGGGTAATGATTGAAATACCAGTAATAATAACACACTTACATGGTATTTAATAAATGCCAGGCACTATTCTTAGCACTTTAATCATATTAACTTGTTTAATCCTCACAACTGTATGAGACAGTGTCTGCATTTTACAGTGAGAAATCTGAGACACATTTGAAGGAACTTGGCTAGTTACAGCTAGTTAGTGGCAAAGTTTGAGATTTAAACTCAAGCAGTAAGAGTTCCAGAAAACATACTCCTAACTTCTCTGCTTTACTGAGGAGTACAGAGTAGAAAACAAAGCAGTTTAAAGTAGAATGGTCAAGGAAAGCTTCCTGAAGGTGGTAGGACTGACTTATGTTGGGTCTTAAAAGATGAGTAGGATTTTAGAGAATTAGAGAAAGTAGAGAGAGCATTTCAGACAGAAACCCTAGAAAGAGTGTAGCCTGTATTGTAGAATGAGGAGGATTGTGCTCTGGTTCAACATTATTATCTGGAAAAAATAAAGTTGAGAATGTAAGTTGGAACTAAATTGTGAAGGTCCCTGAATGACGTCAGGAGTCTAGGACTTTAACTGTTAGCAGGGACCGAGCATTTCAGTGAGGCAAATCTGCTCTGAAGCAATTGTGTCGTGGGCATAAAGAGTGGAAGTGGTGCCAACCTCCAGCTACCACTGGGAGGAGTACTCCTGCTAGCCACATTGTCCTCCTCGCTGGGGGAGAAAGAAGAGACCCTGGCAGTGTCAGTTAGCCCAAGATCTCCTAGGCCAGCTATGACCAGGAGCCCTACAACAGGCAGGGGAGAGTGACTGCAAGACCAGCAGCAGCAGCAGCATGATGCAGTGAAACAGATGTTGTGGGGCTGACCCGGCAGCAGCACATAAGCTGGTTGGTGAGGAGGCAAGGGCAGGACGGGAGGCTGAAGGAGGGCTTGTGATGTGCCGTGATAAGGGGCTGGACTTGGGACTGGAGGCTACAGAATGGACCTAATGGAAGACAGATTTTAAAGGGAAAATAGGTAGGACTAAGTGACTGATAAAAAATTAGGTGACTGAAATTTTAAGCATATGTAACTGAGTGAGTGTTGGAACCACTGGCAAAATGAAAAGGCAAGGAAGGATGACAGCTGCCATTTTAGACATGTTAAGTCTATGGTAACAGCAAGAAAACCTACTGGACATCTCCAGAACTATGGATCCACATGGCACTCAAAAGCTTCCATGTCAACAGTTTAGATGTCACTTCAATAAATGTAGTTTTGAAGGCATGAGAGTAGAAAAGTCAAGAATGGAGAGAGAAGTACCTTCCCAATCCCCTGCTTTACATTTTGAGCCTCCTTCTTCCTTTTTCATTGCGAAGTATTGCCTTTGCCCACTTCGGGTTCTCGATATTATCTTCAGAGATGTGGACCAGGGATTGGGGAATTGTTATTTATTTTTATTTTCTTTTTTTTGGCTTTTTCTTTTCTCCACAGCTCTGTGAGTTTGTGCAGAAGGATGAGTTGAAACCAGCAGTGACCCAACTGCTGTGGGAGCGGGCCACCGAGAAGGTCCCCTGCTCTCCTCTGGAGCGCTGTTCCTCTGTCATGCTTCTTGGCATGATGGCACGGTGAGGCTGAGGTCAGACAGGCAGTAGGGTGGGAGAGGAAAGGAAGGTTCAGAGAAGGTAGCAATGAAGCCCAGCTGAGCTCTGCTGTGACTTAGCCACCTAAATGGAAAAGAAAATACTAAGAGTACCAGCCCCCTTGCCTAGTAATTCAAGGGATTCAAGGGGCTGGCCCCATGTCAGAGCCTCACCATAGTGTTCCAAGGCTCTGGATGCCCTGTGTTTGGTGCTGGTACCTACCCCTGTTGGCATTATGCCCAACATGAGGTCTTGTCCTTAACTCTGGCTTCCTTCCCCTAGAGGAAAACCAGAAATTGTGGGAAGCAACTTAGACACACTGGTGAGCATAGGGCTGGATGAGAAGTTTCCACAGGACTATAGGCTGGCCCAACAGGTGTGCCATGCCATTGCCAACATCTCTGACAGGAGAAAGGTATGTAGGGCTGATATGTCCAAACTAAGGAGAGTGGAGATCCTCTTGTCCACCCTGTACAGACACCCACATTTTCTCTTCTTCTTCTCCACAGCCTTCTCTGGGCAAACGTCACCCTCCTTTCCGGCTGCCTCAGGAACACAGGTTATTTGAGCAGCTACAGGAGACAGTCACAAAAGGTGAGCTGTCAAGAAGGGGGTTGAGGCTGGGCACTGTGGCTCACGCCTATAATCCTAGCACTCTGGGAGGCCGAGGTGGACGGATCATTTGAGCTCAGGAGTTTGAGACCAGCCTGGGCAAAAGCGAGACCCCATCTCTACTAAAAAAATAGAAAGAAATTGGCTGGACAACTAAAAATATATATATAAAAAATTAGCCGGGCATGGTGGCGCATGCCTATAGTCCCAGCAATTGGGGAGGCTGAGGCAGAAGGATCGCTTGAGCCCAGGAGTTTGAGGTTGCTGTGAGTTAGGCTGACTCTACGGCACTCTAGCCTGGGCAACAGACTGAGACTCTGTCTCAAAAACAAAAAAAAAAAGAAGAAGAAGGGTTGGAGGCCAGGGGCAGTGGCTCACACCTATAATCCCAGCACTTTGGGAGGCCAAGGTGGGAGGATCACTTGAGGCCAGGAGTTCAAGACCAACCTGAGCAAGAGCGAGACCCTATCTTAACAAAAAATAGAAAAATTACCCAGGTGTTGTCCACACACCTATAGTCCCAGCTACCCAGGAAGCTGATGCAGGAGGATCGCTCGAGCCCAGGAGTTGCAGGTTGCAGTGATCGTTGGGCAGAATTGAGACCTCCGTCTGCAGCGAACTACTTCTCTGTTCTCCTGTGCAGGCTTTGTTCACCCAGACCCACTCTGGATCCCATTCAAAGAAGTGGCAGTGACCCTCATTTACCAACTGGCAGAGGGCCCCGAGGTGCTGTGTGCCCATATATTGCACAGTTGTGCAAAGCAGGCCCTGGAGAAGCTGGAGGAGAAGAGCACCTCCCAAGAGGACCCAAGTAAGTGGGCAGGGAGTTGATGGGCCCACTGGGGGGGAGCCAGCTTCTGCTGTTTTCCCCACAGGGCCAGAAGCCGCTGCCACCACCACTTTCTATAGTAGCCTGTCAGTGTACACTGTCTCGTTTTTGTCCAAGTTGAAGTTGGGTCACTTAGTATTGCCACCACCCCCACACCCCCGTGTCTTACTTATTCACTAGTTTGAATAGTACATGAGCAAGGGGAAGGGATTCAGGTTTGATGGGACTTGATTGTATCTCTTCTCCCTCCATGTCCTCCAGAGGAGACTCCCCTTATGCTCCCCTCTTTCCTGTTGATGAACCTGCTGTCCCTGGCTGGGGATGTGGCTCTGCAGCAGCTGGTACATTTGGAACAGGCAGTGAGTGGAGAGCTCTGTCGGCGCCGAGTTCTTCAGGAAGAACAGGAGCATAAGACCAAAGATCCAAAGGAGAAGGTAAATGGAGCACCTGGGTGATTGGGATCTTGTCCTAAGCATTTCCTAGATATATTTCATGACCTCATCTCAGAACATTCCTTCTGGAGGTCTCTGCTTCTCTGCTATTAAATGAAGTGAGGATCTCTGCCTCTTTGTTGCTGCTACCCTAGGAAAGATTAATGTGAACACAGATGGACCAGTCTGTCCGTGATCACCCAGGAATGAAAGTTTTAGGTAAATATAGGGTATGAAATTAGAGACTTCAACATAAGATGCAGGCTGTCTCTGAGGCAAAGTTTATTGGAACATGAACGCACACACCCCCTTTTCCATCAGCCTTCGTTACTTGCCTGGCACCTCATGGGATCTTGTATTCTGTCCACTAGAGGCAGTGATGTATTGCAGACAAATCAGACTTAAAGCCTTCCAGCAGTGGGGTAAGGTCTGACCTTCTCTGTGACCTTGAACCCCTATCTGGCATGATCCATCTATTTACTATATACAGGAAATTATGTCTTATATGAGCAAGAGGTAGAAACATGCTTTGGCAACTTAAAAGCAGTAGGGACCTAGTTCTTTTCCTGTTTAGTTCGGGAATCCTTTCTCTTTACAGACACATTTGGCAATTTTGTGAATGGCTTTGTAGAATTTGCCTTTCGTCACATCACTCTTGCAAAATGAAGTATAGGCTGGAATCAAAAATGTTGTCTCTGGTCACCCATGATCCCTGGCTTCATTACATTTAGAATACAAGCTCTGAGACCACCATGGAGGAGGAGCTGGGGCTGGTTGGGGCGACTGCTGATGACACAGAGGCAGAACTGATCCGTGGCATCTGTGAGATGGAACTATTGGATGGTAAGAAAAATGGCTGCACTCAGCAGTTTCTCCCCAAGTGAGATAACCCATCCCAAACCTGAAGTTATTCTTCCAACAGGCAAACAGACACTTGCTGCCTTTGTTCCACTTTTGCTTAAAGTCTGTAACAACCCTGGCATCTATAGCAACCCAGACCTGTCTGCAGCTGCTTCACTTGCCCTTGGCAAGTTCTGCATGATCAGGTAGGCCCTGGGGCTGGTCCCACCTTCTCAGGGAGGATGGGGTGATATGTTTCCCTGATGGCCCTCTCCTTGCCCCTAGTGCCAACTTCTGTGACTCCCAGCTTCGTCTTCTATTCACCATGCTAGAAAAGTCTTCACTCCCCACTGTCCGGTCTAACCTCATGGTTGCCACTGGCGATCTGGCCATCCGCTTCCCAAACCTAGTGGACCCCTGGACACCTCATCTCTATGCTCGGTAAGAGATCCTCACAGTGCAGCAGCGGTCCCTGAGAGCCCTGGAGTCTGGTATGTCAGTGTGAGAATCACTAAGACTCTGTTCCCCAAGTCTTCAGCGTTACCTTGAACATCTGCTTGAACTTGACCTATATAGGCCCGCTAGCTCAGTATGACCCTAAAGGGAGTGAAGTTTCTGGCTGGAAGCTTTGCCTCTTTCCCCAACTCCAGCTTTCAACTCTAGACAGCTTTCTTACTGCCTCTAGAATAGTGTATATGGGGTCACGGATTCCTGCTGAGGCCTTTTCTGTCAGTGTTTGAGTATAGCCCGGAAGTTTTGGTCCCACTGACTTGAGACTATTCCTAGCCTCCGGGACCCCGCTCAGCAAGTGCGGAAAACAGCAGGGCTGGTGATGACCCACCTGATCCTCAAGGACATGGTGAAGGTAAAGGGGCAGGTGAGCGAGATGGCAGTGCTGCTCATCGACCCTGAGCCTCAGATTGCTGCCCTGGCCAAGAACTTCTTCAATGAGCTTTCCCACAAGGTGAGAGGCACAGAGGTGGAGAGGCGGCTGAGGGCTTGCTGCAGAGGCAGTATGTAGGTCACCTCATCTCTCTCTCTGTCTTACAGGGCAACGCAATCTATAATCTCCTTCCAGATATCATCAGCCGCCTGTCAGACCCTGAGGCGGGAGTGGAGGAAGTACCTTTCCACACCATCATGCGGTATAGTTCCCTGGGCCTTGGGGCACATTTTTCACATAGCACAGGCTCAGGAATCAGACAAGCCTATATTTGAATTCCAGCTTTGCTGCTTTTTTTAGCTGTGTAGCCTTCAGTGATAACCTCTCTGTGCATATTGCCTCTCTTATAAAAATGAGGCTAATAGTGTGTACCCTTAGTTCTTGAGAATATTAAATAAGATAAGGTTTCTAACGTGGTGGTAGGCATATAGTGTTCACTAAATAGCAGCTGTTGTTAGTTTCTATTCATGGTGAAAATTCCTGGGCAGAGGGGCTTTTCTCATGTATGGGAGAGGGCAAGGGGATGGTGAGGCAGGCAGGGGCCATGGCAGAGAACTTCAGAGAATCTGGTGCTAGGGGATGGTCCAGGGTTGGTCTTAGTGGATGACAAAGCTGGCCTTGGGCCGTGGCACATCTTCATCTCCCCTTCCTGCAGGCAGCTCCTCTCCTACATCACCAAGGACAAGCAGACAGAGAGCTTGGTGGAAAAGCTGTGTCAGCGGTTTCGCACAGCCCGGTACTCTGCCTTCCCTGAGAGCCTTTGTGCTGAGAGGGGCCCTGCAAGGGAAAGAGCTGGTCCCTGTGTTCCCCCCCCACCCCCACTCCCACCCCTCGCATGCGAGCCTTCATGTCCTGGATCTTGCTGCTCCTCACAAAGCCTTTTCCCATCTGCAGAACTGAGCGGCAGCACCGGGACCTGGCCTACTGTGTGTCACAGCTGCCCCTTACAGAGCGAGGCCTTCGCAAAATGCTTGACAATTTTGACTGCTTTGGAGATAAACTGTCAGATGAGTCCATCTTCAGTGCTTTTTTGTTGGTTGTAGGCAAACTACGGCGTGGAACTAAGCCTGAGGGCAAGGTGAGCAATCCAGGGACATTTGGGCACCTGCTGGGTTCCAGGGTGGGTTGCTACATTTGCTCTGCCTAATAAGCAATATTCTAAGGCTCTTGTAGTCACGTTAGTGTCTTACCTTATCCCCAGCTTGATTGCAACCAACTTGGTAGAGTGATCCCAGACCAGATATTCTGTCTCCAATTTTTTTTTTTTTTCTATTTTAGAGCACTTTTAGGTTCAAAGCAAAATTGAGCAGAAATTACAGAGACTTCCCATATACCCCCATGTCCCCCCACATGCAGCCTTCCCCACCATCAGCATGCTGTACCAGCATGGTAAATTTGTTACAGTCGTCGGAGCTACACTGGCACATCATCTCCCTAAGTCCATAGTTTCCATCAGGGCTCACTATATAATGACATGTACCCACCACTGCAGTATCATACAGAATAGTTTCATTGCCCTAAAAATCCCTGTGCTCCAACCATTCATCCTTCCTTCTCCGAAACCCCTGGCAACCACTGATCTTTTTACTGTGTCCATAGCTTTGCCTTTGCCAGAATGTCATATAGTTAGAATCATACGGCATGTAGGCTTTTCAGATTGGCTTCTGCCACTTAGTATTTTGCACTCAAGGTTCCCCCATGTCTTTCATGGCCCTGTTTCTTTTTAATCATAGAAAAAGCTATGTTTTAGGCCTGCTCTTGATCTTTGTTCCCTCTAGGCTATAATAGATGAATTTGAGCAGAAGCTACGGGCCTTTCACACCAGAGGGTTGGATGGAACAGAGGAGCTTGAAATTGGCCAAGGAGGTAGCCAGAGAGCCCCACCAGCCAGGAAACAATCCACTGGTATGTGAAGCAGCCGCGTGCAGGCCAGACCATGCCCTCCCCTCAAGTAGTGGTTACCTTCTTTTTTAAAAAAAATCATGTCTGCCTGCCTTTCTAGTCTCTAGGCACCAGCCTCTGGCTTCTGCAGTCTCAAACAATGATTTTGTCACACCTGAGCCCCGCCGGGCTACCCGTCGGCACCCAAACACCCAGCAGCGAGTTTCCAAAAAGAAACCCAAAGTTGTCTTCTCAAGTGATGAGTCCAGTGATGAAGGTATGATGCCCCTTCCTGGCCCAGAAGGAACATAGCTAGGGTGAGGAAGGCTGGTTTCGATAGGGTCCTGCTGTGGGGGCCCCACTGCCCCATGGTGTCTTCCTGTGCAGTTCGGGTTTTATTTCTGCAGTATGGTTGGGTTTGTCCCATTTGTTCTCTAACATTATTTTTCACCATCTTTGTGACTCAGCTCTTTCTTACCTTCCAATTCTTTGAATAGAGCTTTCAGCAGAGATGACAGAAGATGAGACACCCAAGAAAACAACTCCCATCCGCAGAGCATCCACTCGCAGGCACAGATCCTAGCAAGTCTTCTTGCCTCTTCCCATCCCTCCTGTGCAGGGTATCTTGTTGGATGCCTTGAATTCCAATTCCGTTTGCCTTGTAAAATATTTATTTGCCTGTCTCCTATGTATTTTTTTAAATACATAAATGATCTTTAAAATGCAGGGCATTTCTCTTAAACTAGCATAACTGAACTTCATTCCACTGCTTTAGCTTTGGAATATGTTTGCCAATCTCCTTGTTTTTTAATAATAAATGCTTTTATAGACTTTTAGACATTTTTCCTAAGCTTGTCTTTGTTTCACCTTTCACATTAGCCCAGACTCACGCAGCAAATGGAGGGTTATCAGTCTAGAGGGTGAGTCTGGGAGCGCAGATGAGCCCCCTGCCCCCCACTGCCCTCATGTCCCCTGCCTGCATAGGTGACAAGATGCCTGGCTGGAGAACTGCAGTGTCTAAGCTCCATATTGGTGCTGCTTAGCTGGGGGCCATTCTGCCTGCCAGAGGACATTTGACAATGCCTAGAGACTTTTTTGTTGTCACAGTCAGGTAGGGGAAAGGCTGCTACCAGCATCCAGTGGGCAAAGACCAGGGATCATACAGTGCACAGGACAGCCCCCCAACAAAGAGTTCTTCCGCCCAAAATGTCAATAGAGCCTGCCCTGGACCCACAGTTGCTTTCGACTATGTGCCCTGCCCCACCCCACTGGCGTTCCCTAGTCCATCTCCAAAGACTGGCAACTGCCCTGGCCGGGTGGGAGGTCAGGTCTTGCTCTCCTCTGGCTCTGCAGGAGACAAGGTCTGTCTACCAGACAGTTTTCACTCTGTTACAGGTCTGCAGGAGGTTGAGCCCCTCGGGTGCAGCCTGGGTGGCTGGTGGTCTGCCCCCTGAAGCTTGTGTACCCCTCAGCTCCCCAAGTCTTATCCGCTGAGTCACCGAGAGCAGGAGGCGGTGAGGCTGCCATCATGACCACACTGGTGTCTCTGCTGTCATGACAACAGCACACTGCATCAGCAGTGCTCCCTGGCACTGAGCTCCCTCTTGTTTGGGAGGGTGGGCGGAGAGGACAGTAATGAAAAATGACAAGTATGAGGCAATGCGGAAGATGGTACCTCAGAGTCACACTGTGGGTAGTGCAGGAGCATGGAGGGCTCTTAAGGGCCTCTGCTGTGAAAGGTTAAGGGTCCATTTTGGTTTGGTTGCGCTTTTGCAGGAATAGATAAGTGTCTCCTCAGAGGTGGGGGCCTCCACTCCCCCAGGCTCTACTGCAGCACTTCCCACCTGTCTCACCATGGAGCCCTCTTGCCCTGCTCTTGGTGACCCTGAAAAGCCTGGGCAACAACCATGCCAATGGCTGCCAGATGTGGACACAGCCTTGGCTCCGGGGCCCCAAGGAGGGAGGGCAATCCCATAAAGACTGGACAGAGGCTAGAGTCAGGATGCAGGACAGTGTGCTCAGTGCCTTTTAAGCAAAGATTAACACCAAGCCAGCTAAACTTAGCCCCAGGCTTTTAGCTAGAAGGGCAGGGGGCTGGTGTCAGGTTATGCTGGGCCAGCAAAGAGGCCCCAGGATCCCCCTCGCCTGCACCTGCTGATGGGCAAAGGCCACCCCGCCCCGCCCCCTTCAAACTCTCATTCCTTTCAAGTGCTGGGCACCCAGCCCTTCCTCTATCCTTAGCTCACAAGCCAAACCTGGCCCAGCGCAGGCTCTACTCCTCTAGGAGATGGATCCCTTCCTCTACCTCCCGAGTGGGAAGGAGCGGGGGCCCGTGCCCACCGTGTGCCCAAGACCTCTTCTCCCCCTTTTTTCCCCTTCTGGACTCACCCTGCCCTCAACATCCCCTGGGCAAGGCCAGTGAAGGGGTGTCCCTTGGCTCTTGGGCTTGCCCGCTCATCTCAGGATGGGGAGGGACTTCCGCCCTGGGCTGCAGGGGATGAAAGAGACACTGTCTCCTACCTCGGGTTCCCAGAAGGGACTGTAGGAGGCCTCTGAGCCCCCACCGGCCCAGCCCCCAACAGGGATCCGGTCCTCTCCCTGGGGCTTCAGCCCAGGGGAGAGCAGCTGGGCCTGGTTTGTTTGTCCCAAACGACCCAATGCCCGAGCTTGCAGGACATCGTGACCTTCTGTGCAGAAACCTCCCCCTCAAGCCTCCTCCCAAGCCTCCTTCCTCTCCAGGCCCCCACTGCCCAGCGCCCGGCCCAGGCCCCAGTCCCAGAGAGGCTGGGAGCCAGGAGAGCGGAAGGGGTAGGGGGGGCTGGGAACGGCCCCTCCTGGGCCTTTGCCTTCCCTTTTCCTCTGTCACTACCGAAGAGCCTCGAGGAGAAGTTCCTCAACTTTCCCGCCTCTCAACCTCTGAAAGAAAAGGGGCAGCGGGGGGAGGGGCTGGCCGCGTGAAACCGCCAGCCGTCCTGAATTGGCTATGGCTCCAATTCCCCATCCCACCAGTTCCCAAAGTCCTCCTGTTTCATCCGTGCAGCAAATTTAACGTCCCTGGCTCCCGGATGTCCTAAGTTCTCACCAGGGACCCCTGTCTGGGAGTCCTGGAGTCCCGAGTCTCCTGCGTGCCCACAGTCCCGTCCTGAGAACTAACCCCGATCACCTCCCATGGGGCCAATCTCTGTCCCCTCCCCTCTCTGTCCCAAGCCCACGCGCTTGGTGCGTGCACCGTTGAACTACGCGGGTGCGCCAAAAAAAAAAGTACTGCTCGGCTACTCGCGGGTTTACGGGTGCACGTAGCTCAGGCCTCGCGTCCTTGGGCTGGGACTGGTTGAGCCACGCGGGAGGCGGGGCCCCGCGTCCCCGGCTCCCGCCACCCCCTCCCGTTCCTATAAATGGAGCCGGCCGCCTCCCCCGGCGCTCTCTGGTCCTCCCGTTCGACAGACAGCCGCATCTTCTCGCGCAGCGCCAGGTGAGACGGGCGACGAGCAGGCGCGGGGCTCGCGGGCGGCCCCCAGGGCGAGGGGCTAGGGGCGAGAGCCTGCGCGGCTGGAACGTGTGGCTGCGCTGCGGCGGGGCCGGGTGCCGGCCAGGCGGCCGGGACCCACGTCGCAGGGGCGAGAGGAGGACGTGAGGCGGCGCGGTGCGGGAATGGAGGCCAGGGGGAGGGGGGAGGGGTGGGTGTGGGCTGCGCCGGGCTCCCGCCGCTGAGCCCCGCGGCGGCTGGGGTGGGCCGCTCGGATGCTCACTGTCCTCTTCCCGCAGCACCGTCTCCGAGACGCCATGGTGAAAGTGAAGGCCGGAATAAACGGGTGAGTTTGGGGGTGCCAGGGTGGGGCCCTGGGCTGCGGCCGCTCGCATTGCGCCTGCAGGCCTTGCCGGCCCGAGTCTTTGCAGCCGGGTGGGGAGGTAGGCGGTGGGGGTCTGTACCCCCCGCCAAGGAGAACTCAAGGTCAGCGCCCAGACCTGGTGGAGGTTCTCGTGCCTCAGAAGTTCTTGTGTCCCCTACCCCCGGCAGTTGCGCCTTAGGTAACTCCGCCCATGCGGCACAGGCTGGCTGGAGCTTTCCACTGAACCTGCGGCAGAGAAACGGCACAGCCCCCGCCTAGCGTCCATCCCCATCCCCCAGCGGGGGGCTCTTTTCTTCCCTTTGGCGCTCTCCGGAATCACGTGCCAGGAGAGGCGCCCCTCCCCCACAGCCCCTGCCCGCGGGGTGCAATGCGCAGCCTGCGGTGGCGCGGCCGCCATGTTGCAACTGGGAAGGAAATGAATGAAGCCCGTTAGGAAATATTCCGGAGCTCTGCAGTCTTCCTCCTGCCTCAGTAGGGCGGGGTTTCCTTTATCCCGTAAACCAGGTGAAGCAAGGCTTTCCCGGTTCTTGCTCGTAGCGGGGCTGGCCCTCAGAACCCGGCCCTTGAGCCGCAAGCCTGATTTCCCTTCATCTAGGGCGATGCATCCTAGATAATGTTCCGACGGATCCAACAAGTGGTTTTATGGAGGTCCTCTTGTGCCCCTCCCTCCCAGAGTGTGGTAGCTGCGGCTTCGTGCCAAGCCAGGGGAGCTGAGTCACGGTAGTTAGAAAATTTCCACCACAAAATGGCCCCTGTGGCAGCAGCCCCTCCTGCACCGCCGCACTCGCGGCTCCTGCCCACGCACGCCTAGGGCTGACCTGACCCTCAGGGCCAGGCGTAAAGGTCACTGGGTGGATTGAGTGTCTGTGAACCTCGGGAAGCCTGCCCTGCTCCCTGCTCCATCCTTCAGAAACCAGATCTCCGCTGCCCTGCTCCCAGGTTAAATATAGCCGCTGACCTTTCTGTCGCGGGGCCTGGGCTGCGAGGCCCACCCCCTCCCCCACTTACACACTGCTGCGACTCTCCAGGTTTCTTTCTGGAAAAGAGCTGGGAAGGACAGGAAGCGTAGCAGATCAGAGCCCTGGGACGAGGGAATGGAAAAGAGACTGCTTTCTCCATCCCTGTGCCTGTTGCAGAAGGAGCTAGAGGAGGGCTGGGCTCACCCTGTGAGGTTCATTTCCGACCTTTGCTCCTGCCCTTTGAGCTTGGTGACGGCTGAGCGTACAAGTCTTTCCTCCCTAGCGGGTGTAGCTTGAAGCTGGGCCAAGGCAGCAGCAATCGTTCCCAGGGCACAGATAGTGGAGTGACAAATGCCATGTGCCAAGCTTGTGCCCAGACTGGGTGGCAGCACCCCACGCAGCCACTTCTCCTTGAAGAACTTCATGACTGGGTGTTGGGCAGGACAGGAGCCTTCACTTATGGCTGTGCTGTATAGCGGGGCCGGCCTGGCAGGGTTGCTCAGGGAAGATAAAACTAGACTTCTTGGGACGGGAAATGCTGTGCCCTGCTTCTTAGGGGGACTGGACATGGGGCTGTGCACACGCCCAGGGGGACCCTCACCTCACCTCTTCCTGCCTCTTGTCCATCAGCTTTGGCCGTATTGGGCGCCTGGTCACCAGGGCTGCTTTTATATCTGGCAAAGTGGATATTGTCGCCATCAATGACCCCTTCATTGACCTCAACTACATGGTGAGTGCCACCTTGCAGCTGGTGTGAGGAGCTGCCTGGCTGAGGGCAGCCCCTGATGCGCCCACTTGTCCCCTAGGTCTACATGTTCCAGTACGACTCTACCCACGGCAAATTCCATGGCACGGTCAAGGCAGAGAACGGGAAGCTTGTCATCAATGGCCATCCCATAACCATCTTCCAGGAGTAAGTGTGGAAGGTGGGGCAGCAGAAAAGTGTTTCGGGGAGGCACCTAGGATGGTGTGACCACCTTGGATGTGCAGGTACCTCATGTCCCTCAACTTGGTCCTCTTTCCTCCCCCGACAGGCGAGATCCCACCAAAATCAAATGGGGTGACGCGGGTGCTGATTACGTTGTGGAGTCCACTGGCGTCTTCACCACCCTGGAGAAGGCTGGGGTGAGTGGGGCTACAGAGGGGGAGCTGACTCAGCCCCACGGGGCAGTACCTGGGTTTGTAACGAACTGTTCTTCTGCAGGCTCACCTAGATGGAGGTGCCAAAAGGGTCATCATCTCTGCCCCCTCTGCTGACGCGCCCATGTTTGTGATGGGTGTGAACCACGACAAGTACCAAAACAACCTCACCATCGTCAGGTGAGGAGGGCGAGGGCAGTGGAGAAGGGGCGGGCTGGGGCGGGGAGGCGTGCTTTCCCCTGACTTGCCCATGTCTTTCCAGCAATGCCTCCTGCACCACCAACTGCTTAGCCCCCCTGGCCAAGGTCATCCACGACAACTTTGGCATCGTGGAGGGACTCATGGTATGAGCAGTGGGGTTCATTCATTTCTCACCTGGTGCTGGGTCCTCCTCCCACCTTAGAACCTGGTGCTGGGATTAGGCGCAGAGGGATTGGCCCAAGTCTGTCCTTTAATTCCTCCCAAGGTGGGGCGCCTCTGCAGGGCCTCACTCTCTCCACATTTCCAGACCACAGTCCATGCCGTCACGGCCACCCAGAAGACCGTGGATGGTCCCTCTGGGAAGATGTGGCGTGATGGCCGTGGGGCTCTCCAGAACATCATCCCTGCGTCGACTGGCGCAGCCAAGGCTGTGGGCAAGGTCATCCC